>JAUMHN010447896.1:0-10916 GCA_032360265.1 Heliamphora ciliata
GTATTATATTCAAACACACACACTGATCTTTTTCTTCTCGTTGTTCTTATTTTTAAACATTGATGATATCATACTCCTATATTTAAATTACATAATAATCCTCTCTCTCTCTCTCTCTCTCTCACTATATATAGCATACTCATATATATACACACATACATTATCTAAACTATTAGTATTTATCTATATAGTATATATACACACATACAAACATCATTAACAGCACATATATGTTGCTGTTGTATTTTTTTCATCTTTCTTTCTTTATTTTTTTAATATATATATATATATATATATATATATACGCATTGTAAATTGGACGGCACAACCAGAACCAGTTTGATTGGTTCAAATATGTTGATCCCGGACAGATCAGGAACTGGGCTCCTTGTTGCCGAACTCACTAGAGGCTGCTCACGGTATTGCCGAACTCCTGTAAGACGAAGAACACCATTAGTGCTTTCCGACCTGATTTGACCAGAAAGCACTCTAACGTTCAAGTTAGATTTCTCTCTGAAAGGTTTCTAATTAAGAACTGGGTTGAAATTGTGTACCTAGGGGTCATGGAGTGGCTTCCTTTTTATAGGGATTGAAACCAGAGAGGCTGAGTTCTCTTAAGACTTTGCCTCTTATCCTTAATCTCTAGCTTACTAGAGATTATACCTTATATTTGAGCAATTCTTATTGCTCTAAGACACTTAGGCTTTACATTCCAGAACTATCGTATCGGAGATGGAATCTTTATGAGTTATCACAAGGCTGATTTATTCTTGAGTATTGTGGGTTGCCCCTTCCTGGGGTGGCCCGAACTCATCATGGGCCAAACTATGAGTGGGTCGGCCCTTTGAGGCAAGTTTGAACCTACTTGCTTTAGGCGGGGCTTTACGCCCGTAATTTTTTCACCCTCAACTGCCCCCCACCTCTAGTTTCTTCTTGTTCGGAGAGCCTAGTGGAACGTCAGAGCTTTTTTTCTTTATTCATTAGGCTCTTCCTACCACACTGCTTTGCTCGGGACATATATTCGGATATGTATTATTGTGTTGTCATTACATGAGGTGCTCCATTGTTCAGGAGTTTCCATTCGGTGCTTTGGACAGTAGTTCGAGGGCCCAAAACCCCTTGGCATCCCATCATGATTGACAGCCCATCCTCGAGCCGCAAAATGGTGATGTGGCGAGCTCTGATTGGTGCCTGGGAGGGCATGCGTCGTTCTAGGAATCGATACATGCCTTAACTCCTCACAACGCATTAAAGCGCCTGTCTTTTCAAGTTTGACGGGAATAAAAACCCGTTTGAGACACCGTTTTCACCTTTCTGTCATTTCTTATCTTCTAAAAGCTTTCTTAAGAGCACTTGCGACTTTCGATGACAAGACCAGAACTTCGGCGAAGTGAACTTTAACCTCGACGAAAGATACTGCGTTTCGAGGCCGTTGCCAACTTCATCGAAATTCTGCTTGTAAGTTTCCTCTTCCCTTTTTGCTACTCGTTTTGTTACTTTGGGGCTGGTTTGCCTTGCTTTCTTTTTATCACTTTTTTTCCAAAAAATGGGCAAACTGAGAAAATTAGTATCGACGCCGGCGGCTATGGAGGCTTTTCGGTGCCGGTACCAAATTCCTGACAATGTTTGCATTACTTTGGCCAAGGCTAATGACTCGTGTGAAGGAAATTGGGAAAAGATCTCCCTCCCACTTGTGGCTATAGTGGAGGGGGGAGTTTGGTTCCCTCTTCATCCATTACTTTGCCAAGTTCTTCAGCATTATCGAGTAAACCTCATGCAAGTCTCCTCTAACGTGTTTAGAGTAGTCATGGGGGTTGTGGAACTAAACCACATCCTAGGTACCAATCTCGGTATCTGGGATATAGTTTACAGCTACAATATGGTCAGACATTCCACTGGATCATATTATCTCAAGGCTAAAAGAGTAGCCAAAAAGCTGGCGATCGAACTATCGGACTCCGATAAAGACATGGACAATGACTTTGTCTACGTGACTGAAAACTTCGAGTTTGGTCCTGAAGAGGTGCAGGACATCTTCACCGTTCTCCAAAAGGACGATCTTGGCCCCGGTAGCTCCGCTCACCAACTGCTTATTTTTATATCTCACTTAAAAATCAATGTCTTTTTCATGAACTCTTATACTGTTTCTTTGTTCGGCGCAGGTGCTATTACTAATAGTAGAGCTCGAGGCCCTCTTTTTGGAGTCCATTTGGATGATCTCGCAAAATTCTAGGCTTACAAAGGTTTGACCGAGCAGAGAGGGTTGGGTCGAGCTGCCCATATCCTTTTGAAGTATATCCCAACGTACAGAAGCTTCATCAGACTGAGTACTGCTGGAGTTCAGGTCGCTGCTACTGCCTTTGCACCTGTTGAAGTGCCTGAGGCCATCGTATTGCCATTCACCAGGGTTGAGCATTAAGTGACCGTAGCTCAGTTCTCTCTTTTGTGTAACAAGACCGGACCCTCCTTGCCCGGATACACTATATTCGTTTTCTCCTTTTCTTCCACAATCAAATTTTTTGAGCTCACTGAGATATCCGCCATGGCCAAGCGAAAGGCTTCCACCGCTGATCTCTCCAAGTTCCTCACAATAGGGGGCTCCAAAAAGAAGTTCACTGTCACAACCGCTACCCGTGCTAAGGAGTTTCGCTGGGCAAAGGCTACCGACCTTGCTGCTGAACTCACCGAGGAGGCTACAGTAGGAACTGCCCAACCCCCTCCCCTGAAGAGATCAAGGAAACCCCAAGAAGCTGCTGGTAAGGGGAAAGAGAAAGAATTGGAGAAGGCAAAGGAGAAGAAGGTAGCAGGAGAAGGAGGGTGTCCAGAACTGTGTACACCTGAGCTGAAAAAAGGTGATAAGTCGATCACCATTGAAGACAAGGCAGGGTCTCCTGATACTGCCCTTGGCCTCTACAAGGCCATTTTACTCCCAGCTGACATGGCTGAGATAAGAAAATTTGACTTTGAGAAGTTGTCTAAATCTGCTATCTGTCATTTTATCCAGGTGACCATATTCTTCCTCAGTTCCCTCTACTTAACCTCTTTACTTTTGCTCTTCTTTGATTTTAATGCAATCTCTTTACTTAATCATTCCCCTTCTTTTTTATTTACAGTTTATGCAGAGGATGGTGGTTGCCCTAAAGAGGGTAGAGGAGAGGGAGGTCGAGCTGGTGACTATGTGCCAGCGCAACCATTCCTACCTCAAGATAATCGGCAAAATGGAGGCCGAGTTGAGAGATTGGGGGCATGCTGTTGACACAGCTCATGCCCGGGTGTCTGAGCTGGTGCTGGAGAAGGCCACATTGAAGCGAGTATTGAAGGAGAAGGAGGAGGAGCTAGCTGCTATGAAAGCCAAAGAAGAAGCGAGAAAGAAGAAAGCCGAAGATGAGGCCAAATAGGCCTACGCTGATGGAGTGGCCCAGGTCACTGAAAATTATAAGGCCTAGATCCCCAAGCTGCAAGACATTATTTATACAGTAGCTTGGGAGGACGCCTTAAAGGCTGTTGGGGTGGAGCCCTCTTCTTCGCTGTTCTCCGAAGTGCCCTTGCCGAGTAAGCGTGCTGAGGACGAAGAAGAGGACGAGGTAGTTGAAGTGAAAGGAACTTCTGCTGCTGCCCAAGAGCTCCCCCCAGTGTCTGAATTATGCTCTGTTTTTTTTTTTTGCAAGGCTAAGGTGCCTAAATTATCTTTGTACTTCCCCTTCTTTTTTGTTATGCTTGTAGCTTCGAGGGTTCTAGCTCCACATTATTTAATGAATACTTTTCTTTGAGTACTGCTTTGTATTGATGTCTTTTAGACTTAACCATTTTTAGGCTAAGTTTTCTCTTCCCAAATATGGGATTGACTTCCATACTGGGTGCTTAATTAGTTCGGATATAATTCAAACTTAGTCTTTTTAAGCTTATTCTGCCCAAGTATGGATTGGCTTCCATACTAGGGGATTAATTAATTCGGATATAATTCGAACTTAACCTTTTTAGGCTTATTCTTCCCAAGTATGGAATTAACTTTCATACTAAGGGCTTAATTAGTTAATTAGTTCGGATATACTTTGAACTTAACCTTTTTAGGCTTATTCTTCCCAAGTATGGGATTAACTTTCATACTAGGGGCTTAATTAGTTCGGATAAATTTCAAACTTAGCTTTTTTAGGCTGATTCTTTTCAAGTATGGAATTAGCTTCCATACTAGGAGATTAATTAGTTCGGATAGACTTTGAACTTTGCCTTTTTAGGCTGATTCTTCTCAAGTATAAGATTAACTTGCATACTAGGGATTTAATTAGTTCGGATAGATTTCGAACTTATTAAGGATGTATACTGTACTCGAGGTGCCCCCCAAGTTTTTATGTCGGAGATCATTCGGTAAAAATTTTAATTTGAAAGAGGAGTAATTTAAAAGGAAAAATTCTTGCCGAACAACGGCATTTTATTGCCAAGCTAAAAATTATAGAAAATTGAAAACCTAAAGATAAAATTTACACAGGTTGTTTGTGTTCCACAGCCTTGAGACAGCCCTACCGTTTGTATCTTTTAGGTTGTAAGCTCCAGTTCCTGCTTTGGAAGTGATCTTGTAAGGTCCTTCCCAGTTCGGGCTAAGCTTCCCATGAAGTAGGTCTTTCATATGACCAATAAATTTTCTCAGAACTAGATTTCCATCGCTGAACTCACAATGCTTGATCCTTTTGTTGTATCCTCTAGCCAAAGTTTGCTGATAGGCTGCCAATTTAATGGCGGCCATTGCCCTTCGTTCTTCAGCTAGGTTTAGGTCTATAGCCAAGGCTTTTGAATTTAGTTCGGGCATGCTGACTTCTATTCGGATCGTTGGCAATCTGACCTCTAGTGGTATCACTGCTTCTACTTCGTAGACTAGAGAAAATGGGGTTTCCCTCGTGCACATCCTTGGGGTTGTTCGGTATATTCATAAGACTGAGGGCAGTTCTTCAACCTATCTCCCCTTGGCAACATCCAACTTTTTCTTAAGTCCGTCAATAATGGTTTTATTGGTTGCTTTGGCTTGCCCATTACTCTGTGGGTACGCTGGTGTAGAGAAATAATTCTTGATTCCCAGTCCTGAGAAAAAGTTCTTGAATATCGAACTGTCAAACTAAGTAACGTTATCAGAGATTATTGCTCGAAGTATGCCGAACCGAGTGATAATATTCTTCCATGTGAACCATTTGACATTGACATATCTGATGTTGGCCAAAGGTTCTGCCTCAACCCACTTAGTGAACTAATCCGTGGCAACAAATAAGTACTTTCTGTTACCCGTGGCCCTTGGGAATGGGCCCACTATATCATACCCCCATTGCGTGATGGGCCAGGGGATGGATAGCGGTGAGAGGTCCTCAGTTGGGACGTGTATGTTCGGACTGAACTTTTGACACTTCTCGCACTTCTAGACGTATTGCTCTGCACCTTTTTGCATATAAGGCCACCAGTAGCCTTGAGATATTGCTCGGTGGGCCAGAGATCTTCCCCCCGTATGACTGCCACAGATTCCTTCATGGATTTCAAACAGGAGGTCCTGAACTTTGTTTGGGTGTACACAAAAGAGGTAAGGGCCTATGAAAAACTTTTTATACAGATCCCCCGAACTTGAATCGCAGAACCGAGATGCCTTTCTCCTTATCATCCGAGTTTCTTTTTTATCGAACAGAAGCTCGTTTTTAATCAAGTACGTCATGTTTCTAGAGTATATGCTGCATGGCATGCAGTTCATAATGTTGCGATACTTCGAGTGAGGTAGCCTTCTAGACAGAATAATTCCCGTCTTGGTGTGTGCAATCTCATCTTTTGTTTTGTAGGTCTTGTTTGGCCCTTGATTTTACTTTTTCAATGAATTATTTTCTTTTGATAAAAAAAATGAAAAAAAAAGAGTTGAGAACAATTGAGAGAAGGTACTAATTAAATGCACATAATTGTTTACTTAAAAACATTCACGGTGTGCATTGAATAGATATGGTCGCCGTAAAAAACAAAACAACCAGAGCAACACCAGCCTTCTTTTCAAGGAAGGGTTGAGAGAATACTTGCACGGAATACAAAAAACTTGTGCAAGTAAGTGTAATAGGTAAAAAGTTTTAAAAAATTTGTGTGCATTTAGAAATTCTTATTTTTATTTTATATTAAAAAAATTATGACTTTTTAAAATTGAAAGTATGGTTAGCATTGCTAGTAAAATCTGACTTCTTAAAATTGCTTTTAGTTATTGGTGGTGTTTGATATTACTGAAACTAGTTGCTGATAAATTGTAGTTTTGTAGTAGAAATTGTTAATATTTGGTAAATATTGTAATTTCTAGTTAAAATATAGGAAAAAGTAGTTACAAGTTGTAGCAGAAGTTATTAATGATTGAAAAAATTTATAATTTACAACTAAAATTAATAATAAAAAATTAAAAATTACTAATAATAACTTTACCAAACACTTCAATTTAGAGAGTCACTTAATTCAAATTTAAAAAATATGCTCTAATCAAATCGCTACTTGAGGACCTACAATAGTTAATGTGGTACTCAATATTTACTGTCAACAAATCATAACCTACCATCAAGGACATATATATCCCTCCACATCTTCGGTTATTTAGATATTGCAGGCCAATAATTTGAGTGTTTTCCAGAGTGTTTTTTTTTAAATAGATTATTTTTATTTTAAATTTTTATATTTGCAACTATTTTTTTTTTGAAGAAAAATTGACTAATATTGTAAATACAACAGTAAAAATGAAATTAGGGTGTATATTTGCTAAAAATAGCATTTTTATCTTTTTTAGCCCTTTTTATTTTTTGAAAAATAATTTTACTCAACCAATATTGACAAAAGTTCACTAAAAAAAACTTGTATTCTGGCTAAAAATAGTTTTTGTTTTTTTGGATTTTCTTCATTTTTGGTCTTACTTTTTTTTAAAAAAAAAAATTCGTGATGAGAGAAATCTAAAAAATAAAAAAAAAATTAAACTTAAGTTGAAAAAACCTCATTAAAGACCAAAAGGGCTATTTGAAAGAAGTTTTGACAAACACCATCTAAATTCTAAGGTGCGAAAAAATATAAGATAGAGAATAAAATGAAATTTATAATCAATTTTCGAGTATTGATCGACGATAAAAAAGAAGTAAATGAAAATAAAAATAAAAATAGAACTTGTAAGAGAAGATGGTGTTATAAAAAAGTTAATACAAAAGAATGAATAAAATACACCGACTTCCCTTCAAGTTTATAGTTAAAACATTAGTACCATTTTAGTTAAAGAAATTACTTCCTCTTGCTTGAAATTGCTAGCTGCATTACAATTTCATCAAATTCGTTAGTTAGTGGTTAGTCAACGATTAATTAAGCTGATGTCTCAAAGAGAGAGAAAAATATTAGAATAGAGAGAGAGAGAGAGTAAAGAGTTGAATATGGTAGGTGACGTATTTAATAGGGATAAAACTAGTATTTTAATATTTTTGATTAATGACATCAGCTTAATTAACAGTTTGACTAACGAAATAGGTGAAATTGTAATCAATTTAGAAACCTTAAGGGGGCGAATGTAATTTTTAAGCCATTGGGGGTGCTAATGCATTAGCTATAAGCCTGTGGAAAAATTTGTGTATTTTACCCATAAATAATTTCCTTAGCTTTTTAAAATTATTATAATGATATGTTCAAAGATATGTTAAATCTCAACAACTTGATTAGACCAATAATACCTACAACAATTACTAATAAATTCACAATTTTATTTAACAATTAAATGCATTAATGATGGTGATAGGAATATCCATTAAATAAGTTTAAAAAATGTCAAAAACAATGAAGCTATATATAACTTAAAAATTAGGGGTTTTGGTAGATATTCCACCTTACAAGATTTTAATGAAAGTATGTCAACCAACCAACTTTTTCTTAATAAATCTATGTGAATCGAATTGAACTGTATTGTCCTTCTATTTTATTTATGACTACAAATTTTAAAATGTTCTAATTTTTTTTTTACGAACTCATTTTTTTTATAAAATTAACTTTTTAAAATATGTTTTATCGACATCTATGATGCATATCAAATTCTTAGAAAAAAAAGGCATGCAGATGAATCTTACTGTCAAAATTTTAGTATTCATCAAAGGACAAATAAACTTATCATTTAAAAATTTATAACCAAAATAAAGTGAATTATATTCTTTAAAAAAGAATATAATTTTTTTTAAAGTTTCTTTCACATTGACTGGAATTCTCACTGATTTTCATATTTTGTTTTACAATTTCAGAGATAATAAAAATTATACAACAAATACTTAAAAGTTAAAACAAAAAATCAAAAAATTATAAATTGTACATCTATTTTTCTGAATTAACAAATGCAATATTATCTTTTAAAAATTAGTACAACTAATATGTAAACCTCCAAAACTTATATTAAACTAAAAAAAATAGCACAAAACGAGCCAAATTTATCAAAAAAATAACTGACAGATAAATTCCACTGTTAGTGAAATTTCATTCACAGATAAATTTCATTGTTGGTAGAATTTTACTTAATTTTTTAGATTTTTGTGACTTCTCTTTTCTAAACCACAACCATTGCCATGATTTTTGGTTGGTTTCCAGGAATCTTGATGTTGTTGAAAACAATGTTTGAGTCAGCTGTGGAGGGAAACCTTATGAGATGATGAAGCTTCGACTTCCTCTTTCATGTCTTCATTACACCGCACTCAAAATTGTGATGGTATGGGCTGGAGAGGTCAAGTGCACAACACTAAAATTCAGGCAGTCCACAATTTGCATGAAGTTTAGTAAAGTTTCTAGTGGTGTGACTACCCACCTGAGAATGATTTGAGCAATTTTCAAAGAAGTCTCGCAACGCGCTCTAAAAATCATGGTAGGAAATTAACTTGTGTCATTGCACATTCGTATATATTTAGCATAGTCTCACATCTCATTAACGATGTGGGAACATTACTCGGACCATTATCGAACAATTGACTAATTGATCTCCCGGTCGTTTCCTGTCTCTCCCTAATGCTCAGGTATTACATTCTCATCGACGTAGCCAAAATGTCCCCATTGTGCCTTTTTCATAATCCAAAACACTCCTATTACATCCTCATCCACCTAGCCAAAATGTCCGTGTTGTGCCTTTTTCAAAGTCCAAAACACTCCCCTAATAGCCATAAGTAAATAGACTGGGGTCATGGTCTAATACCATATGTGATGACTTAACTCGATGGATGATCAAAGGAACCTTTAGAGGAGTTTTTGCACATGTCCCAAAATCTATGCAAGATATTAATTCATATCATCGCACAATCGTTTATATTCAAATGCAGTTTCATACCCCATTATCGATATAGGAATATTAGGGCCTTCCCCGATCGATCGCCCAAATGACCTGCCAATCAAGCTCTCGGTTGTCTGATGCCTCCCCCAAATGTTGGGTTATTACATCTGTTAGGGTTGTTTACTGCAAACTATGAATTTATTTGATTTCAGTATTTAATTTTATTTTTAATAAAATTAAAATTTTATTTTATGAGAATCTTAATGAACAATATTTGCAATATCATTTCCTTAATGTTATGCATAAATGTCTTTTATTCTGTACAGTATTTAATATGGTGTGTAAAGTACGACTTGTACACAAAAAATCAGATTTTAGGTTCTTGCAGAGTATAAGTATTTGTTCACAGTTTACATGAAAATAGATATATCATCAGTACGACTGTAGCATAGAGTTTTAGGAAGCCTGTTTTGGTTACGAAAAATAGGTAATAGCGTCGTCTATTGTTCCGACTCTCTGTACTAGTACATTTTGTTTGTATTGAACGGAACACATTTGAGTAATTAATTTTATACTGACTATATAAATTAATTCACACATCAAGGTCATTATAAGAGTACTTATGCTCTTAATCCTGAAATAATTATTGATTTGCGTGTATTTAATATTCGTTATTTTGATTCATTAGAGGGTACGATCTTATATGGGTCTATATTTCCAGTGAGTTGGATAGTGGTATTAATTATATGGTGAATATTAATTATTAACGAAATTCACGTCTCGAATGATCGGGATTGACGATACCCCCTTAAGAAAACTTATAAGTTTTAATCGGGTCAAACCCTACAAGTGGATTTAATTATTCGGCGGTCAAATAAGTTAAACGGAATGACTTAAGAAATTTTAAAGATGTCGATTAAATTAAATTATCAGTAATTAAATTTAATTGGCAGGTATCGAAAATCTTAACGTGGGGAGAAGAGTTAAGTATTTAATAACAGGAGCTCAATGCAAGATAGCCTTGAGATTATGGATTAGAGTACAATTACAGTTCTTTAGTAGTGTAAACTGTAATTTAGTATTTTATAAAAATTACAGAAACCGCTGCAAAATTTTCATAATTACAAATACCGCTGAGAGGTTTGCTTAATTGTGGAAATTGCTAGATACGTATCTAGGTTACACTAGAAATCTTTGTCATAATTACTCCACAGGTCCCTGCTAAAACCCTATAAATATGTAGATAGACTAAACCAAATTCATAACTCGTCTTCAAGACTATGATTGACTAGATTCTGCCGGTACGAGTTCTCGAAAGATTGTAATCCACACTACGTTCGAAAATCGCATAAAATAATATAGTAGAAGGTCTGACGGGAGTTTCAACTCGGAATCGAAAAGTTCATAATTGGAGAATCGACCTAAAAAAGTATTTTTCTAAATTAACTGTGGTGGCACGGGTTTTAATTTTGATCGTTCTACATCAAAAGTTTTATCTGGAGCCCGTTTCAGTGATTTCTCGTCCAGTTATTTTTTATCGAAAAATTATTTTAAAAAACAATGATCTTGGCAGTTTTGCCTTCAACAACATCTGTGTTATTTGATGTTCTGGGTTGGTGTCTTGTATTTAACCCGATTTCTTTTATAA
>JAUMHN010447907.1:0-10914 GCA_032360265.1 Heliamphora ciliata
AAACCTAAATTCGATCCGTTCGACCTAGCCAAGACCAGCTACTATAACGATGTACTACAATTGTACCAATGGAATGTCCAGGTTCATTGCGATTGTGAGCCTACCTGTATAATCTGTCAGAAACTTTGACCCGATCTTTCGTGCAGCACGCACCGAGTCAAATACTGGATAGAATATACGGACCATGCATTTATTCATCACAAATATAAATATGAAACCATAAATGCAAAACCATCTCAAATGTTTCTCATTAATATGCCAGGGATCTAGAATAAAATATATAAAAAGCATGACTTTTCAGTATACATTCCCAACAGCAACATCACCAAATTTGCCCATTTGGGGAAGAAAAATATGGTTCACCATATGATGCAAGATTCGCATAACTGGTTTAAGGGAGTTTGCTTCTACGGGCTTGGAGGGTTCAATCTCATCATTCTCAAAAATGTTTTTCACATTATCAGAAAAGGAAAAATTGTCAATGTCAATGGGTCTTTTGTTGCACGGAATACAAATTTCACCCTCTAGAATACAAAGGATTTCATTTAAGATTGAGGGGGATAAGTGGATCTCAATACCATTCATCTATGTGGTGATGGTGGTGGTCAAAATCAAGGAGACGTAAAAGTGAGCATAGAATAGTTTAACAACTGTGGGATAGTGTGGTTCATGAATTTGTAAAAGACTCTCTCACCCGAGACTGAAGAAAAGATCCTTAAAGCTCATTTTAATACAGTCAAAATAAGCAAAGTCGATACTACAGCCAGGAACAACTTTGCGATTTACAAAGGAAGAGAAATAAAGTTGTTGAAATTTGGAGGATTTGAAAGTTACGGCTTCTGTCATTGCAACCTCCGCCGTCGTCGTCACCGTCGCCGTTGCCGTCACCGTCGCCGTCGCCATTACTGTCGTAATGGTCGTCTTCTTCTTCTTCCAAGAGGCCCTAGGGTTCGAAGAATCAGCTTGTTTGATTCGTTTTGCGCCTTTATCCATTATCTTTGGAGGGATTGTGAGAGATCAAGGGTAGATTTGAAGAGAGGATAAAGGTAGAGATGAAGAGTCGAAACGATTTTTCGAATGAAGAAAAATCGTAGAAAACAAATGATTTCACAGAGAGAGAGAGAGAGAGGGAAATAATACGACGGGTGGGGTTGGTGCCTCTTATATAGCATAAAGATTTGTGTCGACACAAATGTCAGTTGGGTCGACACTTTTCTTCGCTAGTGTGGGTATTTGAAACAAGAAATTGTGGCGACACGTTTTTAGAATGTGTTGACACTTTCGGCTGTTTGAGTTGACACAATTAAGCGTTGGATCGACACAAATTTATTGAGAGTCAGGCAATGAATTTGAGTTAACACTATATAGAAAAGGGTCGACGCTTTTTTTTGTAGTGCCACTTCTATAGAGTTTTGGGTCAACTCAGCACACATATGTATTGACACTTTTTCAAGTGGTGTCGACACTTTTCACAATTCAATGACGAGTATCAAAAGCATTTAAATGCATTGAAAAGACATGGTTAGTGTGGCATATTAATCATGAATTAGGAGCACATAACATACCAAGTTCTCTTCTAATATAGCATATTCTTTCTTCATTTAACAATTTTGTGAAAATGTCAGCTAATTGGTAATTTGTGCCTATGAATTCAAGTTCGATATTACCTTTTTGCACATGATCTCATATAAAATGATGTCTAGTCTCAATATGCTTGGTGCTTGAGTGTTGTATTAGGTTCTTAGATATGTTAATTGCACTTGTGTTGTCACATTTTACAGGGATATGATCTAAAAAAAAACCATAGTCCTCTAATTGTTGTTTCATCCAAAGAACATGTGCACAATAATTTCCAACTACAATGTACTCAGCCTCGACTATAGACAAGGCTATTGAGTTCTGTTTCTTGCTAAACCAAGAGATTAGTGAGTGTCCTAGGAATTGACAAGTTTTACTTGTACTTTTTCTATCTACTTTACATCTAACTTAATCAGCATCTGAATAGCCAAATAACTTAAAGGCTATTCCTCTATGATAGAATAATCCTAGATTTTCTGTACTTAAGAAGTATCTAAAGATGCACTTAACAGTGCTCACATGTGATTCTTTAGGATTTGATTGAAATCTTGTACACATACATACACTGAACATTATATCAAGACGGCTAACAGTTAAATATAATAGAGATACAATCATACCTCTATATCGCTTTTCATCTACTGCTATACCATCTTCATCCTTGTCAAGCTTTGTTATAGGACACATTGGAGTTCCCATAGGTTTTGCTTTAAGTATGTCAAATCTCTTCAATATGTCCCATGCGTACTTAGCTTGATTGATGTAGATTCCTTCTTGAGTTTGTTTGATTTGAAGTCCAAGAAAGTAGTTAATCTCACCCATCATGCACATCTTGAATTCTCCTTGCATACACTTAGCAAATTCCTTGCAAAGAGATTCGTTAGTTGAATCAAAAATAATGTCATCTACATAAATTTGAACAACTAGCATGCCAGTTCCTTGAGACTTGATAAAAAGAGTGGTATCAATTTTTTTTCTCGAAAACTCATTTTCAATTAAAAATTTGCTTAGCCTTTTGTGCCATGCTCTAGGTGCTTTCTTTAAATCATAAAGAGCCTTGGTAAGTTTGTAAACATAGCTTGAAAAATCTAGATTTTCAAAGCTAAGAGATTGTTTTACAAAAACTTCCTCCAAGATAAAATCATTTAAAAAGGTACTTTTAATATCTATTTGATAGAGTTTGAAGTTTTTGAAGCATGCAAAAACAAGCAACATCCTAATAGCTTCAAGCCCAACCACAAGAGCAAAAGTCTCATCAAAATTGATGCCTTCTTCTTGATTATAACCTTGAGCTACCAATCGAGCTTTGTTCCTAAGAACTACTCCATTCTCATCTATTTTGTTTCTAAAAACCCATTTTGTACCGATGATAGAGTGTTCCTTCGGCCTTAGGACTAAAGTCCAAACGTTATTTTTTTCAAAGTGATTAAGCTCTTCTTGCATATCCAAGGTCCAAAACTCATTGTTTTCGACTTCCTCAATATATTTTAGTTTAGTCTGGGAAGAAAATGTTAGATTACCACAAACATTATGTAGAGAGGATCGAGTTTTGATACCTTGAGATATATCACCAATGATAAGATCTTTTGGATAACCATTAGCATACCTCCACTCCTTAGGTAAATCTAAATTTTTAGGAGTTGAAGATCCAGCAGCCTATTGGACTTCAATTTGTTGAGGATTTGAAGCTTCCTCATCATTTAGTTCTTCTTTTTCTTTGATGAACGTATCTTCAACACTTTTTTCTTTGTCAAATAAGTTATTTTTACAAATATCCTTTAAAGAACCAAGGTTAGTTTCATAAAAAATAACATGTATAGATTCTTTAAAAACTAGCGTCATTTTGTTAAAAACTCTAGAAGTTTTGCAAGATAAGGAATATCCTAAGAAAATACCTTCATCAGATTTTGCGTCGAACTTGTGCAAAAGTTCTTTGTTGTTGTTCAAAACAAAATATTTGCACCCAAAGGCGCAAAAATAACTGATGTTAGGTTTTGTCTCATTCTATAGCTCATATGGGTTTTCTTGAGAGAAACTCATATCATAGCTTTGTTTATGATAAAACAAGCGGTATCGACAGCCTCAGCCCAAAAGTATCTTGGTAGATTATTTTCACAGAGTATGGTTCTTGCTATTTCTTCTAATGTTCTATTCTTTCTCTCAACAATTCTATTTTGTTGAGAAGTTCTAGGAGCAAAGAAGTTATGATTAATACGATTTTCGTCACAAATTTTTTAAAACTTTGTTTTCAAATTTTTAAACATGATCACTTTAGATACTTGTGATTTGAAAACCTTTTTCAATTTGCACTCTCCGAGATAGTTTTGCAAAAGATACAAAGGCTTCATCCTTATAAGCTAATAGTAGCACCCAAGTGTATCTAGAGAAGTAATCAACAATAACAAAAGCATATCTCTAGCCTCCAAGGCTTAAAATCCTTGTTAGACCAAAAAAGTCCACGTGCAATAGTTGTAGTGGTCTAGAAGTTGAAATCTCATTTTTGGAATGAAAACAACTTCTAACTTGTTTGCCTTGCTGACATGCATCACACACTTTGTCTTTTGCAAATTTGATTTGGGGTAAACCAATCACAAATTCTTTTTTTAAAAGTTTGGAAATCAAGTTCATATGTGCATGTCCAAGCCGTCTATACTACAACCAACTACTATCACTCAAGGCGGCTAAGCATTTGGTGTCATTTTTTAAAAGATCATTTAGAGTGAATGTATGAATATTTTTATGCGTATGACCTTCAAAAATAACTTTGTTATTTGTTGAATCTTCAATAACACACTTAGCATAGTCAAAGACAACCTTGTGGCATTTGTCACAAAGTTGGCTTATGATAACAAGGTTATATTTCAAACCATCAACAAGCAAAATATTTTTAATAGAAGGGAAAGAAATTTTACCGATACACTCAATTCCTATGATTTTTCTTTTGCTATTATCGCCGAATGTTATAAATTCACCATCTTTTGGTTTGAGGAATGCAAACATAGATTGATTGCCTGTCATGTGTCTGGAGCAAGTACTATCAAGGTACCACCACTACTAAAAAAAGGAGCTTTTGCGTCGGGAGGATTCCGTCGCAAAAGGTCAATGAGCCATCGCAAAAGTGTATTTGCGTCGGCTTTGCGTCGGCAAATGGGGGTAGTACATACTGGGGTCGCAAAAAATTATTTGCGTCGAAAATTACTGTCTCAAATAAATTTACGTCGGCAATAACAACTTTTTGAGACGACTTAAAAAACGTCGCCAAAACATAAAAAAATAATTTCTTTTGCTGCGTCTACTAATACCGTCGCAAAAACAACACTTTTTGCGTCGGTAAACTGCCATCTCAAATAGTTTTTGCGTCGGCCACTTTGACGTCTAAAATACTCTTCTAAAATTTTTTAAAAAATAGTTATTTGCGACGAAAAAATTCGCAAATAACTATTTAAAATTAATAAATAATAATTTTTTTTAATTTTTTGTCCAAAACAAAAATATCCAAACATCTAGATCTATTAAATTACAATAAAATATTAAAAATTACATTTAAATAATGTAAAACCCGTCTAATTCAAAAATAACATCCGACAAATAAATTACAATCAAGTGTAAGCATCAACTGCACTGAATACATCATCAAGAAAATAGATATCGCAATAAACAGCTCTAGCAAGTTGTATCCGCTGCTTCTGGCCAACGCTGAGGTTGATGCCACGCTCTCCAATCTCAATTTGATCTCCATACTCCGTCATTTCCAAGTCTTTCCCCAAGCAGCACACCTTATTAACTTCCCTGTACTTCTCTTTATTCATCGGTAAACCAAACAGGATGATATCTTGAATGGTCTCGTTTTGAATCCACGTTGTTTGTGCAACATAGGCAGTAGTGCCACATACTCTGACCTGTTGGATTACAACGAGCATACTTCTTTGTTAAATTATGAAATTATCCAACTAATACAAAGCTCTTGCTATGCAAATAAATATTTTGAACTTGAATACATCTTCAAAATTAAGAGACTGAAACAGAATGAGCATGTATGACGACACATCACGAATCACATTATACTAGAAAGAAATACAATGTTATAAATCCAATTTCATAAAATGAACATTTCAAATGATATTTATGATTAGCTGTGCACAATGGGTCTTTGACAATATCCCATGTAAGAAAAAAACACTAGTAGAAAAGAGGCACCTCACATAATAGCAATAGCACCAATTGCAAAAATTTCATTTTATTTGAAGACTTGCTAGCTAGAGGCATAAAGAACCGGAAGAGGAAACGCCATAATATTCAAAATGAAAATACAGACCTTACTCGATATTTTGTGCGTCTCGCCAAGAATTGAGGCCAGGAGAGAAGACTTCCTTGATCCAACAGTCCCAACTATAGCTGCAAGTTCTCCTTTTTTGATCTCCGAAGTTTAAATTTTTTATAACCTGTTCTCCACAAACAAGGAAAAATTAAACATAACGAAAGCAATGCCATTGACCCATAGACTCATAGGACAATAAATTAACTTCTATTGTTTAACCAATAAAAATTCATTACCAAAAATCATATAATTCATAATCCATAAATTTTAATTTAAAAAAAAATAAACCTAATACTATTGATATTCTTTGGAGAATGTTGACATATGATAATCGAAATACAACATAATAATAGTATAGGTGTAGCATGACATTGACATGTCATCCTCTAAACGCTCATGTTCGGTTGAAAAAAAATTTAACCAACAAAACTGATCTTATTGTGACCAAATGTTTTTAAAGATTTTTTTACTAATTCAACATCTTGAATTGGTTGATTCCTTTCATTTAGAGTTTAATCAAATCAGTTTGTTTAGAGTTTTATCAACTAGGTTGTAAAGTTTTATGGTTGGGTAGGTGATTATTGAGATAAATAAAATCCAAAAAAAATATTCTCTTTACTTGTTTGTTCTTAAATAGAATATTTATAATTTAGTATTAGAGAATCATAGCGTCATTGTTAGTTTTAATTACAGAATCTGAGATTCAAGAGATCCTTCTCAAAACTCATGAAACTTTGCATAAAGACAGCAAATAGTTAAAGAATAATTTTTTTTAATTTAATAGTAGCCTGAGATCACCAAAAGGAATATCCTCCACAAGAAATCTAAACCGAGAGTTAAGAGAGAAATACCCGCAATGGAAAGGAGTAGACGACCACGACGAAGACTGGACCGCCGGTGCCTGATTGGACCACCAACGACGAGAGAGATTGAATGTAGAGATAGAGGGAGGGACGACGAGCGAGCGATGGCAAGTGAGGGACGGCGAGACAGTGCGATGGCAATCGAGGGACGGCGCGACGGTGACCGAGGGACGATGCGACGACGGCTAGTTTGCTGCGCGACGCTAAAATAAGGTTGAGAGAGAAGGGGGGAAGCTGAGAATTACAAGAATAAGTACAGGAGAAGGAGAGGCGCCAAGGGTTTTGTGGAGCAAACTAGCGTCGCTCAGCTTCCCCCCTTCTCTCTCAACCTTATTTTAGCGTCGCGCAGCAAACTAGCCGTCGTCACACCGTCCCTCGGTCACCGTCGCGCCGTCCTTCGATTGCCATCGCACTGTCTCGCCGTCCCTCACTTGCCATCGCTCGCTCGTCGTCCCTCCCTCTATCTCTACATTCAATCTCTCTCGTCGTTGGTGGTCCAATCAGGCACCGGCGGTCCCTCCCTCTATCTCTATATAAATATTTATAAATATTTATATATATATAAATATTTATATATAATATTTATATATAAATATTATAAATATTTATAATATTTATAAATATTATAAATATTATAAATTTATTTCATGAAACGAATCTAAAATAAATATAATAAAAATAAATATTATAAATGTTATTTTTAATATTTTATTTTTTTAAGTTTTTTACTTTATTTTACTGGTTTGGTCTGCTTGAAATTGAATTTTTTTAAAAATTTAAAATATAAATTTTTATATGTTATTTATTTATTTTGGATTTATTTTATGAAATAAATTTAAAAATAATGTTTTTTTTTCATAAGATAAAAAACCTACTAAGCACAAAATAAAAAAAGTAAATTTAGTTTATAAGTTTATTTTAGGAAAAATTTAATTTTTTTTTATCTTTCTATAGAATTTTTTAATTTTTTCTCAATAAGAGAAATTAAAAACATATATAAGATTCTTAGAGTGAATAATAAAAATAAAAAGTCTCTAATTAATGTTAAAATTTATTTTAATTTAATTTATTTATTTTAAAAGACAAATTATTTTACACCTCAATTAAAATAAAAATAGTGATTTTAATTTTTTATATATTTCTTATTTATTTATTTTAGAATTTGTTCGATGAAATAAATTTTTAAAAAACTTATGAAAAAATAAACAAATTTACTAAATATGAAATACAAACACATAAATTTAGTTTATAAATTTATTCTAGCTAAATTTAAATTTTTTCATTTCCTTATCTTTTTATAGAATTTTTCTTACTGTTTAAAATTTTCCTCCATGTGAAAATTTAAAATTTATAATATTTATTTTTATTTATTTATTTTAGATTCGTTTCATGAAATAAATTTAAAAATAACTTTTTATCAAAAGATTAAAAACCTACTAAATACAAAATAAAGAAAAATAAATTTATTTTATAAGATTATTTTAGGTAATTTTTAATTTTTTTTATCTTTCTATAGATTTTTTAAATTTTATTAATTTTTCTTCGATAAGAGAAATTAAGAAGATAAGATTTTAATTAATAAAATAAAACACATAAAATAAATATATAATATAAATTAAATCAATCGGTAAAAAAATCCTCTCAAATAACTACTTTTTAGTATATATTTACTTACGACGATAAAATTTCGTCTCAAATGACTTTTTTTGTGTCCAACTTTTGACGTCGGTAAAAGTCGTATCAAAATATTGATTTTTTTTGTTAAATTTTTGCATCGGGAAGAAAATCGTCGCAAATGATTTATTTTTGCTACCACCTTGTTACGACGAGAAACAACTATTTCAAATAAACTATTATTGGCGACCAAATTCGTTGCGACGGCAATAACACCAACTCAAATGGTATATTTTACGATCACTTTTTAATACGGTAAAAAACCGTCTTGAACGATCTATTTTTTTGAGATGATAAATTATAACAGTTAAAAAAGTCGTCTTAAAATATCCAATTTTTGCGTACAATTTTTGCGTCGGCAACTACACCGTCGCAAAAGATTAATTTTTTTGCTACCACCTAGTTACGACGGATACCAACCGTCTCAAATAACCATTATTTGCGACCAATTTCTTTGCGACGGCAACAAAACCGTCTCAAAAGGTCATTTTTTGCGACCAGGTTTTATGACGGTAAAAAATCGTCATGAAAGAGCCATTTGTTGAGACGGTAAATTATACCAGTCGCAAAAGGTACTATTTGAGACGGTAATGACTATTGACACAAAAAGTTTTGACGCAAAAAGTACTTTTTCTTATAGTGCACATCCCCTCCTTGAATGAGGACTTGAAACATACCTTCAAGGAGAATTAATATTTGATTTTTGGTACCCAAATTTTCTTGGATCATTTGGAGTTAGTTCCTTGAGGATGTATTCCCTTAGGAATCCAAACCTTCTTAACATAGAGATTTAAAGATTTTCTATGTAGCCAATGTGTGAGTGTGTCCATGTTCATAGCAATGAAAACGGGTAACATTTTTATGATTTGAAGATGCTTTGACAAAAATATTGCTTAAGAACTTTTGTTTCTTCTTTGGTTTGTACCCAATCCCAGCTTTGTTAAAAACACATTTTTGCATGCCAAGAAGTTTGTCTAAGTTGTTCTTTCCTTGAGTGAATTTATAAATGATTTTTGTAAGGCCTTCAACCTTTTCAATCAAAACTTTGTTTTCATCCTTCAAAATAGAAACTTGTTTTGATAAAGTAAGTTTTTCACTTTTCAAAGTTTCAATTTCACTTGAGGAGAAAAGAACTAACTTATTTAAGATGGAGTTCTTAGCACCCATTTTTCTCAATTCATCATACAAATCTTCAAATGCATTTTGTAGCTCATCTAAAGAGAATGAGTCATGGGTTACCTCATCATCTTCTTTATCCATGAGACATAGATTTTCAACTTTGTTTTCTTATTTTTTGTCTTCAGAACTGCTGTCATCACTTTCACCCCATGCGGCTATCATAGCCTTCTTGAAGCCCTTCTTGAATTGCTTCTTAAGCAAAGGGCATTCAGTTTTGACATGTCCAAACTTATTGCACTCGTAACAAATGATTTCCTCTTTCTTGTAGTCATTTTTGAATTTTCTAGTCACTTTTGAATTTGCTAGGCTCACCTCGGTGTCCTTCCTTCTTGAAGAACTATCTTCCTCCTTGTTTCTTATTTTTAAGAAGCGTTTGAATTTCTTTGTGATGATGGCCATGTCTTTGTTCTCATCACTTGAGGAATCTTCGTCGGACTCTTCATCATGAGTTGAAGATTTGAAGGCAATGCCCTTCTTCTTTTTGTTGTCATCCTCATCGTCCATCTTTATGTTCATCTCATGGGTCATGAGAGATCCAAGAAGTTCTTCTAGGCTGAGCGTGTTGAGGTCTTTCAATTCTTGGATAGCTGTGATCTTAGCTTTCCAACTCTTAGGAATACACTTAAGAATTTTTCTCATAATTTCTGCATTGGAATAAATCTTACTCAGAGATTTTAGTCCATTTATAATATAAGTAAAGCGTGTAAACATATTAGATATGGTTTTATCATGCTTCATTTTAAATAACTCATAGTTATACATGAGCAGGCTTATTTTGGACCCCTTCATTTGGTTAGTACCCTCATGGGTAACTTCAAGTCTGTCCCATATTTCTTTTACGGTGTCAGATGTAGAGATCCTATTGAACTCATTTGGTTTAAGTGAGCAATATAGGAGATTCATAGCTTTGGCATTTTGTTTGAATCTCTCTAATGTCATTTTCTGTCCATTCAGCTTCTGGTTTAGAGACGGAATCCCCTTCAATGATTTTGGTGGGACTTTTGGGTCATAATAATGCTTAATTTATACATCTTTTTCTCATTTTTAAGCTTAAAAAGGCAAAAGGTAACTTTTTGTGCACACAATCCAATGTAGCCAGCCATACAAGGGTAGTTTTGTTATTTTTATTGTTATTTTGTCTTTTTTTTAATTATGACGCCCCAAATTTCGAAAATGTCAATATTTGTGAATTTAATTTATTTTCTTTTAGAAAGAAAAAAAATACAAATACTAATAAATAATCTTAAAGAAAAATTCATAAACTTCCAATAGAAATACGGTTACAAGTCTTACATTCTTCCA
>JAUMHN010447916.1:0-10914 GCA_032360265.1 Heliamphora ciliata
CGACATATACCTCCTCTTTAAAAAGTTGGGGAAGAGTAATGCCATCAAGCACGTGGCTAAACCCAAAAGGTCGTGCTGCATAATCTAGTGGCCAGTCGTCTTCCTCATTACGTTCCTCTTCTTCCTGTTGGTTATCTTGAATTGCCACCTGATATCCTTCCCATGCATCATCATTCAACTCTTCCATCATATCCCAGCCATTTTCGTTCATAATCAGTGAACAAACTGTCTGATCTTCGGTAGCTAAAACATGAGGGCGTGGCAGACACGCTAAATAGATATACTAGCTTGGATCTTCTGACCATTCTAGAGCTATACAATTTACCCCAGATTGCTTGGCATCGTTTTACAGAGGATTAGTCGTGACATTTGGCTTTGGAGTGGCAGACAGCGGAGGGATGACTTTGTTATCGATGAGATCCTGGATCTCATGACGTAATCTTATACACTTATTAGTCAGATGTCTGTGGCCCTGGTGATAAGCGCAATACTACGAAGCATTGTATCTTGGGGGAGAGGATCAGGCACTGGCATGGGATCCAATAACTTGATGAGCCCTTTCTCGACAAGTCGATTCAGGGCAGTGGTTAGTGAAGTATTAAGGGGAGTAAAGACTCTCCTTGACCGTTGTTGTGCCTGTTGACTATTGCTTGCCTGTTGATTGTGGCTTAATTGCTGGGTAGAGGAAGAAGGGTTCAGGAGGTTTACCTCGTTCGATTGTGACACGAGGTTGGTAACAGCAGACTAATTTTGGTTATTTATAGGGAAGGTCCTTCTAGGTTTCTGGCTGGGTTCTGCTTTCTCAAAACCTCCAGACTAAATGGCGTCTTTGATCTGCACCCCAGCGTCAAATAGCTGCTCAAAGGTAGAGAGAGGCTATGTGGTGAGATAACCCTTTAGAGGGGACTATAAATTTTTCACCACCATTCTCACTTGTTCTTTCTCAAAGGGCCGGTTCATCATCTTGGCGGCTTTGCCCCTCTACCAGGTCAGGAAGTCAACAAACGATTCCCCATTCTCTTGGTGAGTTGTGTCTAGCTCTCGACTGGTTTTGTCCAGCTGGATGTTGTAGCTACATTGATTGATGAATGCAATGGCCTATATCTTTCCAAGTTCTAGTCTTAGCCACCTCCAAAGAGAGGAACCACCTTTGTGATGCCCCAAAAAGTGATCGGTGGAACAATTGGACCTTGAGCTGATCATCAATCCCCATGGGGGAGAGAGCTCCAACATACATCCTCAAATGAATTCGGGGGTCTCCAGTTCCATCAAACTTCTTCATCTCTGGCATTTTGAATTTTTCTAGCAATTTGGCATCTAGGAAAAGACATAAACCGCTCACATCCAGTATGTACTCTTCTACACCCTTAGCCTTTCTCAGTACCTTCTCCATTCGATCGATCTTTTCTGTCAGCGAGAATTCCCTAGACTGGGCAGTTATTTCTTCCTCCACCACCATCGGGCGGGGAACCCGAGGTGGCACAGCAACTTGCGGTGCCTCTAGTCCTTGGTTATCATCCCAGAAGTCTTCACCGTTCTCGTTTGTATCTTTTGGCTGTCCGTTGGCACCTAGCAGATGGGCCTGAATCACCCAAATTTGTGCCTGACATTGGTTTTGAGCTTAGGTCTGCTGCTCCACAGCTCTCTGTATCTCAGTAATAGCTCTCATCAGAGCTGTCAAATTAACTTCATTCCCTGCCATTTTTAATGACTCAGCTAGCTGTTCAGATATTTTATAGAGTATGTCTGACCCTGATCTTACCTAAACGCGTGTCAATTGTAATTTTCCCGACTCAATGATCTAGACCCAAAGAAAACCTGGATCCCAAAAGCAGAATAACCAGTAACAAACACTTCCCGAATAAGAATTTTAACTACAGATAACATACATCCCAGATACCCAAAATAGTAAATCATAAGCAGTTCATCACGGAAGCTAAACTAATGCCCATGTCGGGCTCATATTGGCAACATAACAACAAGACCTGGGGTGAAGGCTGAGGAAAAGCTTAACCAGATTCTAGAGGGGAGGTTCATCTAAACGAAAAAACAAGTAGCATTCCAACAAGGAAACAGCTCTAACCCTAAAGAGATCAATTTGATCTAGGATTCTAACGGGTGGCACTTCGGTAGTAAAGGAAGACTAGCTCACACGAGTATAACAAGGGTTTGAAGAAAACGAGCCTAATACAACGACGGGGGAGAAACCAACAACTCGGGAAGAACCCAAAAGAGAGGGAAACTATCCTAAATGGCAAAGGATAACAGAAAATTCAGGCTGAGCCCAGAAACTAGCCTAAACCAAACAAACAAGTCTACCAAACGCAGACAAAACATACAATTAACAAAACATATAATCCTACTAGGGTTAGCAGCACCTAATATAGAGTTCTATGCTACAATATGCAAAAGGCCGATTTTGGTCAATCGAACAGGGTACCATTTGAATAGAGCAGGATATATACCTCTCATGCCTGGAGTGGTACAGGACATGGTAAAACGGTACGCTCGAACTCTTTTACTGCACCTATGAAAGCATACAGTCAGTAAGGCTTGCTCGCCTTCCCAACAATTCCCGAAACAGATAAACGATCGGGGCATCGGGTCGACCAGGCAGAGGGTGTGAAGAACAATGCACATGCATGCGAAAATAAAAATGAGAAATTCTTATTAAGAATCAATGATATTTTTAAAAATGTTCAAAAATAAGGGAATTCAAAGGATGTTTAAAAATAACACCTTGAAAGCTAAATTTTGAAAATTCTTTTTTATTGAAAATAGTGTCGCCACTTGATTTTTGAAAAAAAGTAAGAAAAACAAAAATGGCTACTGATCTTTAAAACGTTTAACCAGAAAAAAAAGGTTCGAGGGCTAAGGTACGAATCGAGAAAGGTGTTAAGCACCCCGTTCGCCCAATCGTAAGGTTGGCCTGTACTAATCATCATTGGTTCTTTGATAAGATTTTTCAAATGCATGCAAATAAAGCAAATGAAGGCAAATGGAGAACATTCAAAATTAAATACGAAAAATACATAACATACGTATATAGAATGCCAAATAAAACAAATATCAAAAGAAAAATCTCAAGTCTTACAGTATGCAATTTTTAACTAAAGGATACATGGAGCACACCTGCATGCAATTTCACCAAAATAAACTAACTATTATAATTTGCATAAACGAACAAAAATATACTAGAAAATGCTAAAATTACCTAAACATGATTTGCTACAATATAAGCTAAATTATTCTAATTACAATTTTAAAGAAATTAACAAAAATATGCATATGATTAAAACAAACTAGGTTAACATTAACATGATGAATTGATAAAAGAAATAAGAAAAATAAAAAATGCATAAAAATCCTATGAAAAGAAAATTTACAAAAAAAACTTGTACTAAAATGAAAAGAAGTTAAAAAAATGCTATACTTACAAAATAAAATCTAACTATTTACATTTTAAAAGAGACAACATAAAAAAGAAAACAAAAGAGAAGAAAATAAAATCTAGCTTAAAAAACTTTTTATGATTTTTGGGTTTAATAATATGAAAGAAAATAATGCTAACATTAAAGAGAAAAAGAAAAGGATAAAAGAAAAGAAAAATAAGGCTAACAATAATAAGACAAGAAAAGAAAAGAAAATGTAACATTGCAAGGAAAATAAAGCTAGAAATAAAGGAAAAGAAAAGAAAAGAAAAAGAAATGCTAGAAAAAGAAATTGAACTAATGTTAAAGAAAAGGAAAGAAAATGAAATAAACTAGTAAAGAAAATTAAACTAACATTAGGAAAAGGGAAGGAAATGAAAACAAAGAAAATAAAGAATAAATAACTTGACAATTATTAGAAAATATGAATGTAGTATTAACAACTACATTTATATGAATGTTAGTGCATTGATAATAACAATTAACAGCATTACAAGTTGTAATTGCCAAAATATATTAGCACTTAATCGATGAATTAATAAGAAATGGCAATGCATTTAATGTGAATGTGTAAACTAAGAAATTAATTAAAGTGATTAAATTACGTGAGGAAAATTAACTAATAAACAAAGTTAACTATATAAACGAAAGAGATACGTGAAATGAAATTGCACTTAGCCCGATCGCTCCAAAGGAAAAGGAATGGAGTTAGAAAGATCGGGGATCCAAACGAAATACCTGGATTGCTAAGAAATCGTCAAGTTAGGGAATGACAATGGGCAATTTGATCCTCGAGCGATGATTCAAGCTGGGGTTTCAGAACTTCGGTATCGGGGGTTCGATTTTTAGTACTTCAGTAGGGTTTCGGCGTCGGGGCTCGGATTGCTCGGCGACTCGACAGAGCTTCTCTCTAAAATTCTGTCTCAAAACGTATGCTAGGGTACGGTATTTATAGAATTCTTCAACCAATGAGATGCTGACACGTTTTAGGACACGTTAGGCCATTTGAAGTTGGCGGTCGCCATGTTCTGAGTTGGCGGTCGCCATGTTTGAAAAGGTTCCAAGAGCTTCTATTATCGGTCGCCACAATGCAAGTTGGCGGTTGCCATGTTGGAGGTGGCGGTTGCCACTTTTTGCTAGAGTTTCCAAGAGCTTCTATTGACGGTCGCCACAACGAACATGACGGTCGTCACAAAAAGTGAAAGTTTTCAAAGGATTATATTGGCAGTCGCCACTTTGAAGTTGGTGGTACAAAAAGATTTTATTGGTTTGAAGGTTTTGATGATTGGGTTCAATTACCGAGGTTGGATCACTTCTCGAGGATCGTACTGAGGCACCATTCCAACTGTTTTCATCATTGAATTCACCTAAGATTGGGCGGGATCAAATTGGGGTGTCTACATAGGCCAACCTTACAATTGGGCAAACGGGGTGCCTAATACCTTTTTCGATTCATATCTTAGCCCCGAACCCTTTTTCTCTGGTTAACGTTTTAAAGATCAGTAGCCTTTTTTGTTTTTCTTGATTTTTCTCAAAAACCAAATGGTGACACTATTTTCAAATGAAAAGGGATTTTCAAAATTTGACTTTCAAAATGTTAAAATATTTTCCAAAATATCCTTTCAATTTTCTTATTTTTGACCATTTCAAAACCCCAAAATCCCAGTGCCACAATATTTTCTGGCGACTCTACTGGAGATTGGTTTATAAAATCAAATATGAGGGCTAAACTTGAAAACATCATTGGTTCTTAATATGTATTTCTCATTTGCATTATCGCATGCATATGCATTGTTCTTCGCACCCCCTGCCTGGTCGACCCGATGCCCCGATTGTTTATCTATTTCGGGAATTGTTGGGAAGGCGGGCAAGCTTTACTGACTGTACGCTTTCATAAGTGCAGTGGCATACCGTTTGACCATGTCCTGCACCATTCTAGGCATGAGAGGTATAACTATGCCCGAGAATGAATGAATTGTGATATAGCGCCGAATAAGCCACTGCTCTATTCCCGACTCGAAATCCATGAAGGACTTTAAGGGAGAGAAAATGGGGGGCCTATACCATACATTCTGCTGCCTCGGGACGACTGCACGTTACATCATAGCAGCACGACCAATTGGAGGCTGAAACCCCTTGTATATACCCGGCTCTATTTAGAAGGTATCCTGTTCGATTGACCAAAATCGGCCTTTTGCATATAGTAGCTTAGAACCCTCCATTAGGTCTTGCTGACCTTAGTAGGATTATGTGTTTTCTTAATTATATGTTTTGTTTGCATTTGTTAGGATTATTTGTTTGGTTTAGGCTGGTTCTTTTTTCGGGTTCGGCCCGGGTCTTCTATTATCCCTCATTGTTTAGGTTAGTTTTTCCCTCGGGTTCTTACCTGAGTTTTGTTCTTCGCCTTATTTGATTTTCACGACGTAGTTTTCTTCTCGGGGTCATCCCCGTGTTTTGTTTCGAAGCCTCTAGGATAGTTTCCTTCTCTTTTAAGTTCTTCCCGGGTTGTTAGTTCTGTACCCCCACTTTTGTTTAGACTCGCTTTTTTCGAACCTTTGTTATACCCATGTGAGCTAGTCTTGCTTTCCTATTAGAGTGCTGCCCATTTTCCTTTAGAATCCTAGATCGAACCGGTCTCTTGAGGGTTAGAACTATTTTTCTGTCGAAGTACGGCCCATTTCTCCGTTTAGATAAACCTTCCCTCTAGAATTTAGTTGATCTTCTCCTTAGCCGTCATCCCGGGTCGTCCTGTTGTTATGCTGCCAGTGTGAGCCCGACATGGGCATTATTTGAATTTCAATGGTTATCTACTTATGGTTTGTTCTTTCAGATATCTGTGATGTTTGCTATCTGTCGTCAGAATTCTTATTTGGGAAGTGTTTCATACTGGTTATTCTTCTTTTAGAATTTAGGTTTTCTTCGGGTTTAGGTCATTGAACCGGGAAGATTATAGTCAACAGGTGTCTGGGCGAGATCAGGGTCAGACAGACTCTACAGAATATCTAAACAGCCAGTTGAGTCATAAAAAACGGCAAAAAACAAAGTTAATCTAACAACCTTGATGAAGGCAATCACTGAGATACAACGGGTTATGGAGCAGAAAACTTAGGCTCAAAATTAGTGTTAAGCGCAGATTTGAGAAATTTAGGCCCGTCTGCCCGGCGTAAATGGATAGTCGGATGATACGAATGAGAATGGTGAAGACTTTTGGGATGATAATCAGGGACAAAATGCACTGCAAGTTGTTGTGCCACCTCGAGTACCCTGCCCGATTGTGATAGAATAAGAGAACGCTGCCCAGTCTAGGGAGTCTGCACTGGCAGAGAAAATTGTCCATATGGAGAAGGTCCTGAGAAAGGCAAAAGGAGTGAAAGAATACATACTGGATGTAGGTAGTTTGTGTTTATTCCCAAATGCCAAACTACCCAAAAAATTTAAAATGCCGAAGATGGAGAAGTTTGATGGCACCGGAGATCCTCGAATTCATCTGAGAATGTATGTTGGAACTCTCTCCCCTATGGAAATTGACGATCAACTCAAGGTCTAATTGTTCCATCGATCACTTTTTAGGGCAGCACAAAGATGGTTCCTCTCTTTAGAGGTGGCTAAGATTAAAACATGGGAAGATATAGTCACTGCATTCATCATTCAATACAGCTACGACATCCAGCTGGACGTCACCACCCTAGAGCTGGCAACGACTCGTTAGAAAAGCTAAGAATCATTTGTTCACTTTTTGACTTGGTGGAGAGGCAAGGCAGCCAAAATGACTAATTAGCCAACTGAGAAAGAACAAGTGAGAATCATGGTGAAAGACCTGTAGTCCCCTCTGAAGCGTTACCTTATCACACAGTCGCTCTCTACCTTTGAGCAGCTATTTGATGCTGGGGTACAGATTGAGGATGCCATTCAGTCTAGAGACATTGAGAAAGATGAGCCCAGTCAGAAACCAAGAAGGACCTTTCCTGCTAACAACCAATATTAGTCTGCTTCTGCCAACCTCGTTTCTTGCTCAAACGAGGTTAACCCTTTGAACCCTTCATCCTCCGCCCAACAATCAAATAACACCCAACAGTCAAACAGTAGTCAGCAGCCACAACAAAGGCTAAGGAGAGTTTTCACTCCCCTCAATAATTCATTATCCACAGCCTTAAATCGACTTGTTGAGAAAGGGTTTATCAAGCTATTGGACCCCATGCCAGTACCTGATCCCTTACCGTTGCGATATAATGCTTCTCAGTACTGCGCCTACTACCAGGGTCACGGACATTTGACTGATAAGTGTATGAGGCTGTGTCATGAGATCCAGAATCTCATCAATAACAAAGTAATCCCTCCACCATCTGCTACTCCAAAGCCAAATGTCACGACCATCCCTCTACCAAACCATGCCAAGCAAGCTGAGGTAAACTGCATGTCTCTAGGACAATCAGAAGATCCGAGCCAGTACATCTGTTCAGTGCATCTACCATGCCCGCATGTTTCAGCTACTTAGGATTAGACAATCTGTTCACTGATCATAGCTGGAAATGGCTGGGATGTGATGGAGGAATGGAATGATGATGCTTGGAAAGGGTATCAGATGGAAATCCAAGCCAACCAACAAGAAGAGGAGCGTAATGAGGGAAACGATTGGCCGTTGGACTACCCAGCTCCGCCATATGGATTTGGCCATGTGCTCGACGGCATTACCCTTCCTTAACTTTTTGAGGAGGAGGTATATGTTGATGATATGCAATCTTATTGGTTAGTGAGGGTTGTGCTGAAATCAGATGGGGCTGAATGGACCGACTTCTGGACTGCTCAGGAATAGCAAGTGAGTTTTATTGAAGAGGACATTTGGGAAGAGGTCGACAATATGTAGGCCAACGAGGATGAAGAGGAGAGAAGAGGAAGAGCAGTAGGCACTGATTTAAATGATCTATGAGCATTTGAAAGCCCTCTGTGTGTAGATGAGGAAAGGAAGACCAAAAGCATAATGCCAAGATTGTGGGATCCTGAGGAAGGTGTGGAGCATCTGACTAGGAATAGGCGGCATTTCAAGCCGGCTCAATTGGAAAAAGGATAGCCAAGCGGGAAGGGAAAAGAGAAGGAATATGAAGAAGTGGATGATGCTATACTGAAGCAGCTAAAGAAGACACATGCTAACATTAGCAAATGAGGGTTACTGATGGCTTAACACTAGCATCGACAAGCCGTGTTAAAAGTTCTAAACAAAGCCAATGTATCGATAGATGCGACCCCTGAACAGTTGATTGGGTTAATATTGCCAGCTGTACAGCCAAAAGTGATTTCTTTATCAGAAAAATAATTACCTTTAAAAGGGAAGAATCACAATAATCTTTTGCACATCACAGTCAAGCGTTTAGAAAAATGGGTCCCGCTAACGTTGATCTACAACGGTTCAGCCTTGAACGTTTGCCCACTCAGGACTGCAGTTTTCCTGGGGATGAAGCCAGACCAGTTCAAGCCCTGTAGTCAAGGAGTTCGAGCCTACGATAATACCAGGAGTGATGTGTTGGGACTGGTATCATTTGCAGTATCAGTGGAGCCTCTAGAGACTTCAGTTGAATTCCATGTGCTGGACGTGCCAGCTTCGTTCAATCTGTTGTTGGGCAGGACATGGCTGCATGACCTGAACATCCAGGCCGTACCTTCTACTCTCCACCAAAAATTGAAATTAGTAAAGAATGGGGCAGTGTTGACTATCCACAGAGAAGACAGTATCCAACCTCCAAGAGGAGAGGGCTCAACTCTCTTGGAGGTTCAGCATGGCGAAGGGGATATGACGTTAAGTGGGTTCCAATTTGATGAAACTCAGGCTGTGCAGATGCTATTGAAGGAAGAAAAGAACTACATCAATCTGCGAGCAGTTATGATGATGGGACAAATGTCTTACTTCCCAGGAATGGGATTAGGTCGCAAACAGCAAGGTATTCTGGAACCCTATCCATGTATTACCAACTTCATGTCGTTTCAGTCTTGGGTACAAGCCAACGGAGGAAGATTTGAAAGGGCTTAAAAGGGGACGGAGGGCTAAACACTCAGAAACGCTCAACGGGTACTTCGTTAAAGAAGGAGATGATTTTTCGTACTGTGGCTTTTTGGAGCTATGGATTGATAAAAAGACCAACCAGAAGCTACCAGGGTTGAAAATCTTCTTTGGCCATCAATTATCCGATACGAAAGCAGATGAAACATTGAAAGGGGAAGAGGAAAGAAAGAAGATTCAAGAGGAAGATTGGGTTAACAAGCGAGATGGTATTGACAATCATATTAAAGAACCAATGATGGTTAGTAGAGGCCAACCTTATGATTGAGCAAACGGGGTGCCTAACACCTTCTCCGATTTGTACCTTAGCCCCCGAACCCTCTTTCTCTAGTTAAATGTTTTAAAGATCAGTAGCCATTTTTGTTTTTCTTGATTTTTCTCAAAAACCAAGTGGCGACTCTATTTTCAAACAAAAAGGGGTTTTTAAAATTTAACTTTCAAAATGTTAAAATATTTTCCAAAATATCCTTTCAATTCCATTAATTTTATCCATTTCAAAACCCCAAAATCCCGGTGCCACAGTATTTTGTGGCGACTCTGCTGGAGATTGGTTTATAAAATTAAATAAAAGGGCTAAACTTGAAAACATCATTGGTTCTTAATATGTATTTCTCATTTTCATTCTCGCATGCATGTGCGTTATTCTTCACACCCCCTGCCTGGTCGACCCGATGGCCCGATCGTTTATCCGTTTTGGAGATTATTGGGAAGGCAGGCAAGCCTTACTGACTGTACGCTTTCATAGGTGCAGTGACGTACCATTTGACTATGTCCTGCACCACTCCAGGCATATGAGGTATATACCCAGCTCTATTTAGATATACAGCTTAGAACTCTCCATTAGGTCCTGCTGACTTTAGTAGGATTATGTGTTTTCTTAATTGTATGTTTTGTTTGCATTTGTTAGGATTGTTTATTTGGCTTAGGTTGGTTCTTTTTTCGGGTTCGGCCTTGGTCTTCTGTTATCCCTCGTTGTTTAGGTTAGCTTTTCCTTCGGGTTCTTACCCGGGTTTTATTCTTCGCCTTATTTGGTTTTCACGCCGTAGTTTTCTTCTCGAGGTCATTACCCGATCCAACTAAAATTCACACTTACCAAGGTTTACATACAACTTGTGCTTTCTCAAAATTTACAAAGAGTCTTCAATTGTTTCCTGTGTTCCTCTTCACTCCAAGAATATAACCGAATATCATTTATCAATACAATTACAAATTGGTCCAGAAAGCTTCTGAACACTTGATCCATCAGGTCCATAAACACAGCAGGTACATTTGTTAACCCGAAAGGCGTCACCACAAATTCATAATGCTCGTAACGAGTCCTAGAAATCGTCTTAAGTATATCTGACTTCCCCACCTTCAATTTATGATATCATGATCCCAGTCTATCTTTGAGAATACGTTGGCTCCAAAACACCACTTACATCGAGTACG
>JAUMHN010447927.1:0-10913 GCA_032360265.1 Heliamphora ciliata
ATATAGGCAAAGGCTAGGGGACATCGAGGGACAAAAAGTACCAAAAAAAGACTTTTTTCTTCATTTTAATAAATGAGACTTGAGTTTTATTTGAATTGATTCAACTTTTGAGAGCTAGAAATCAGACATGGGGAAGACAAATATAGCTAGGGGTCAGTTTGGAGGAAAAAAATCTGATTTCCCATCAATCAAGGGGTTTTTCTCAATTTTTGTGCCCCTATTGTGCAAGAAAATGCATTAAAGGTTAATTTGATGTATTTTTTTTTATATCTTTTCTTACTGAGACCTATTATTTTAGTATGTTTATGAGAAATATAATATTCTCACGTGTTATTATAGTTTCCATAGTAATTGATTAAATAGATGATGTCTTTTAAGTCAAATTATACTATTTTGGCAATATATGACTTTTTGACTTATTTTATTGTGTATGAGTTTCAATAATGATTTGTTTGCTTTCTTGACCTATAACACTATATTATTTTGTATATTACTTGTTCAAAAAGTATTGGATTCATAATACTTAATTTAATACATTTCTCACCATTTTAAGCTAAAAATAAATCAAAAAATAACTTTTTGGCACACTTCCCAATTTGGTCGGCCACTAAGGGGTATTTTTGTAATTTTTGATGTTATTGTCCTTTGCTTCTTAATTGTACTTAAATTCTTTATTTAGAGTATTCATGTGTCAAAATGCGAGTCTTTAAGACTTTTTGCTGTATTATGGGCAAAACAGTTATTTTACCCGATTTATGAGGATTTTTTATTTTTAATTCATTATTTCATGATATTTACTTCATTTAGAATGTTGGGAGGCTTTTCGGGGTGCTAAGGTTTTGTTGCCTGAGTATTGGACCATTTTAGGGTTTCGGGCCGAATTTAAGATTTTCGATTCGAGTTAGGATTTTGAACCTCCTCCATACTCTATGGCCTCGTAGACTATCCGTCACTAATAGTAAGGTCTGAGCAGGGTTGCTACAATCTACGAATAACTGGGGATGACTTGCCCTCATAGCTTCCTCTCGTTTCCAGGTTGATTATTCAATTCTATTGTGATTCCAAAGAACTTGAACGAGCAGGATGGTTTTTCCTATAAGAACCTTCTCACGTTGATTGATTATCCTTATGGGTTGTTCTTCAAAAGTAGCATGCTCATCGACATGGAGTTCCTCCCAATCTAAAATGTGAATAGGATCAAGTTCGTACATTGTCAACATCGACATATGAAAAATGTTATGAACACTGGCAAGCTGCGGTGGTAACGCCTAACGATATGTTACTCTCCAACTTTAGCCAAAATCTCAAACGGTCAAATGTACCTTGGAGTTAGCTTTCCTTTTCGGTCAAAACGTATAACTCTTTGTCGTGGATAGATCTTCAGAAATACATGATCTCCTACTTCAAATTGTAGCGGTCTTCGTCGCTGATGGCGTAGCTCTTTTGTCTACTCTAAGCGGTGGCTAATCGTTGCTAAATTAGTCGGATCTTCTCGGTAGTCTCTTGTATAAGATCTGGTCCAAAAAATGCGTTCTCTCCTGCTTCAGTCCAATAAAATTGTAAATGACACAGTCTTCCGTGAAGAGCTTCATACGACAACATGCCAATACTAGACTGGTAACTATAGTTTTAAGCACTCAACCAATGGTAGGTGGTTTTCCCAATGTCCCTTGAATTCCATGATGCAATTACAAAGCATGTCTTCTAGCGTTTGAATTATGCGTTTAGATTGTCCATCAGTTTGTGGATGAAAAGCCGTGCTGAAACAAAGCTCTGTTCCTAAAGTAGCTTGTAGGCTTTGGTAAAATCGTGAGGTGCAACACGGGTCTTGATCTGATAGGACAGATAACGAAACTCCATGAAGACGAACGATTTCCCGATCGTATTTTTGACTCAAGTTTTCTAATTTTTTCGTTGTTCGAACAGGTAGGAAATGTGCTGACTTTGTGAGATGATCCACGATTACCCAGATAGAGTTGTGTCCTGCTAGTGACCTTGGTAGTCCAGAGATAATGTCCATAGTGATGTGGTCCCATTTCCATTGAGGTATCTCCAGGGGTTGAAGGGTTCCTCCTGGTCTTTGGTGCTCGGCCTTCACTTGCTGACATGTAAGGCATTTGGCTACAAAGCTTGCTACATCCTTTTTCATGCCATTCCACCAATAGTGCCTCTTCAAATCTTGGTACATATTTGTTCCTCCGAGGTGAACCGAAAAGAGTGATTGATGATGCTCCTTTAGGATGTCTCTCTTTAGATCCTCGTCATTCGGTACGAAAAGCCTACCTAGGTATGTCAGATGTCCATGTTTGTTGACTACCCAACTTGGTTTCAATTCCTTCGTGATAAGATGCCACCGAATAAATTCAGACTCCTAGTCATACTTTTGGGCATTCACGATTTGCTAACTAAGATTTGTCGTTGCCACGGTTAGACAAAAATAGTTTCCATCTCCCAATTCTGACAGTTGAAGGCAATATTCGTTGAGCGTTCCCATCATGTTCCATTCTCTTATCGCTATACCAGCCACCGTGCTCTTTATCCTCCAACTAAGGGAGTTAGCCACCACATTCGCTTTACCCGGGTGATAGTCTAAAGTGAACTGATAGTCCTCCAGGTATTCCATCCACCGGCATTGTCTCGTGTTAAGGTCCTTATGAGCAGGATAGTTCCGCTCGTGAGGTTTCAACTATCTTGACCCATAGGCTCCTACCTTACCATTTTGCATCAGAACGCATCCATAGCCTTCTTTCGGCGCGTCGCAATACACTGTATATCCGACCTTTCTTTCAGGTATGATTAGGATGGGAACACTAGTCAATCTTTTCTTAAGCTCCTGAAAAATCGTCTCACACTTATCATTCCATTAAAACTTCACTCCTTTCTGTCTTAATCTTGTCATTGGTCGCACCAGTTTAGAGAAATCTTGGATAAACCTTCGATAATATCCAGCTATTCCAGGAAACTACGAATTTCAAAGACGTTCTCGGGTGTCTTCCAATCCAAAATAGCTTCCACTTTGGCTGGATCCATAACTATCTCTTCTTTAGAAACCACATGTCCTAGAAACTTCACTTCATGTAACCAAAATGCGCACGTGCTGCTTGCCTTCGCATAAAGTTGCGAATCCCTTAGTTTCTACAAAATAATCCTTAAATGCTGCTCATGTCCTTCCTCAGTCCTTGAATATACCAAAATGTTGTCTATAAAGACTACTACAAACTAGTCGAGGAAGGGCTGAAAAAGTATGTCCATCAAACTCATGAAAACTCCTGGGGCATTCGTCAATCCAAATGGCATAACCACAAACTCACACTGTCCATATCGCATTATAAAGTTTTTCTTTGGAATATCTTCCTCTTTAACTCGGAGTTGGTGATAGCCTGAGCATAGATCGATCATTGAGAAACAGGCTAACCCTCGAAGTTGGTTGAAGAGATCGTCTATGCGGGGTAAAGGGTATCGATTCTTGATCGTTACTTTGTTCAACTGACGGTAATCGATGCAAAGACATAAGGTTCCATCCTTTTTCTTGGCAAATAATGCTAGTGCTCCCCACGACGATGTACTTGGACGGATAAAACCCTTACTGAGTAATTCTTAAAGTTGGTCCTTTAACTCTCTTAGCTCGGTGGGAGCCATTTAGTGTGCTGCAATCAAAATCGGTGCAGTTCCAGGTTGGAGCTCTATTGAAAACTCGACCTCACGGTGTGGGGGTAATCTAAGTAGTTGTTCTGGAAATACATCTTCATATTCACACACGACTCATAGTAACTCAGGGGTTGACGAGACATTTATACTAGCAAGCAGGCACGTTAATATTCCTACAAAGTTATTCGATTTGCGCTCTTTTGCACTACTCGGGGTTAAGATTTCGCTTCGTTCTCCTTGAATCCGCACGGTAGTGCCATCATCTGCTTGTGCCCATATTTCTTCGATCGGCAATCTATGATAGCGCGATGTCTAGAGAGCCAATTCATTCCTCGAATCACGTCGTACCCATTAAAGTCCATTACTTGTAAGTCGCAAGTCATAAGGCTATTGGTTACTCGCAACGTACACCCTCTACAAACGGAATCTACTTGTGCTAGACTTCCTAAGGGTGTGATAATGCCTAGGGTTTGGTCTAGGGCCTCAGGTTCCAAGAATAAAGATTTCATGCAGGTTAAAGATATAAATAAATGGGATGCTCCAGAATCAAATAGCACTTTCACTATGGTATTAAACAATACGAATATACCTTGTATGACCAAGGTGTCTTCCTCCTCCTCTTCTTCTTGCAGGGCAAAGATGCATCCTCCTATAGGCCAGTTCCTATTGTTGTTCCTGGTGTTCTCATTCCTTATCTAATTGTTTGAACCTCCCTAGGGCCTCTGATTTTCGTTATGCGGTGGGCTTCCCCTTCCATTCTATGGGGTAACTGCTGACCTAGCAACTTGAACAGGTTTTGGGTATCTCGGTAATGGATTCTGGGGTTACCTCCATTGTTGGGGTTGGTTGTTTTAATTTCTCTATTTCAGTCGTGGACAATCCGTCCTCTTATGTCCTGGTTGTTGACATTCGAAGCATACCACAGATATTGCAGAGGGATTCCTTGATTGCCCTTGTTTATACTCCTAGCAGTATGGCTTCTTAGGAATAAACACTATGTTGCTCCTCACAGGCCCTCCAGAGCTGGTACTTCCCTTCTTTTGGTTCTAAATCTTCCTTGAATCCGCCAGATCGGTTTCAGCGAGTAAAGCGGCCCGAACTACTTGAGTGTATGTAGGGAGCTACAAGCAAATCACCCTGGTTCGAACAGATGGCCCAAGGCCCATTCAATCTTTCGCGCCTTAGATTCCTCATTAGGTACTAGGGTTGCGGAAAAGCGACTTAACTCCTCGAAATGATTCACGTACTGCGTTACTGTCATCGAGCCTTGTTTAAGATCCAAGAACTCACGAACTTGTCCTTGACGGATGGGGGCTGGGAAATACTTTTCTATGAGCAAGCCCACAAACTGGTCACAAGCTAGAGCTGCTACGTCCTATGTGTTGTTGATTAAGGACCACCAATGATCCACTTCGCCTTCTTGTAGGTGTGCCGCCAAGGCTACGCGGTCTGCTTCGTCCTAGACTCCCGTAGAATTAAATAACTTCTTAACCGTCCTCAGTCACTCTTCTGTCTTCCTAGGTTATGTTCCTCCTATGAATGTCAAGGCTCGCTGTCTACCCATCTCAGATAAGAACCACGCTCAGTCACATACGATAGGATGGTTGATGCTAGCGGCTAGTTCTCGCAACACTTGGGCTAATCCTAACACTTCGCGGTCAATGGGTCCGATAGCTTGTTGGTGATTTGGTCGTCTACCAACCATCCTAAAAATAAAAGAGTGTTATGCTCTTGTAGATTATTTCAGTTTTTGATTATTTCTCATATTTTGAGATCTTATGGAGTTAATACAGGGTTGCAAAATTACTTATAGAGATTTAACAGTAACGTTTTCATTTCATCTCAATTCATAACTGGTACAATATTTTTTTTTCAAGTAGATCGCAAAATATGCGTACAACACTCAAAGAATTACAACACTTAAACAAAAGAAAAATACAACGCCTACACACTAAGGCCTAAGCAAAGAGATGCGGGTAGAAATGTCGAACAATCGCCTCACGTTCCCACGTTGCGTCGTACATGTTAAAGCTGCACCATAGCACCTCGACATGACAAGCATTGGTGGGTCCCATCCTCATCTTGTTGGTTATCGCCATTAGAACCTCCTGGTATATCTCCGAGTTGTCAAAGTCGATGGCTGGGTCAAGTGGATCGATAATTCCTCTTTCTTCCTCATCTTCATTCTCATCTTCATCTTCATCTTCGCTATCCGCATCGTAATTGGCCTCATCCTCGCCTTCCCCGGCTTCCTCGGCCTCTCCTTCTTCGTTACACTGCCACTCTCCTAGAAAAAACACCACGCTAAGGGTACAGCTTCAATTGGTTCTTGTTCTTCGACAGGCACTTCTTTCGAGTCTTCTTCTGGAGTTGAATCCTCTGGTTCCTGCGCCTGCCAAGGTTCTCTTGCTGGTTCGGGTTCTCTTGCTGGTTCGGCGTTAGATGCCATTCTACTAGGAAGAGAAACTTAAGGTAAGGATTTTAAATTGTTAAAATTATAAGTGATAAGTTAATAATATAGACTTTCTACAGAGAATCTATGCTACAGAACTCGTGGTCTCCCATAACTCAATGCCTGAAGGTTCACTATACCTAAACTTTGATACCAACTGTGACTTCTCGTCCTCCGGGCACGTCGGGACAAGCATAAATATAAATATAGGGATATACTAGCCATACATTCATATTTAGATACGATAGTTATTACAACATAAACGAGTTCTGAACCATTTAAAATTACATAACTATTACAATTTCACCAAGAAATTTCAAAAAAAATTTGCTAAGCACGGGAAAAACTTAATATAAGAACAAAAGCAGAGATTTTGACTCTTCAGAATGTATCAGCGGGATCCATGTGCTCTTGGAACTCACCCTATTCTTCGAACGCTTCTTCACCCTAGGGGGTGACTTCCTCCAATAACTTCTCCTCACCTATGACACAAATGCTATGAGCCAACGCGCAGAAGCAAAACACTCTAACTTACCTATGACACAAATGCTATGAGCCAACGCGCAGAAGCAAAACACTCTAACTTTCTAAATAATCTCACGGCATAAAATTCACCACAACACATACCATATAACATCCAGTATAGTTTATAGTCAAGGAGACAGATAAATTTATGACAGAATAGTAGATAAATCAATAAACATGTACATATGAGATGCCATGTATGTAATACAAATGCCAAACTCAATATGCACCCAGATTATAACAGGGATTCCACGCCGGGAATTACCAGAGTAGACTTTCATGGGTATTTGATCACCAAAGGCATCATTGCACCTCGTTGCTAATAGTAACCGCTTCACCTGGCTTCATGCCACAGCTGCTTTACTCAATGGCGCAACGACGTGGAGTCCGCACCACTTTAGGACTTATTATCACTGCCCGCAGAGAATCATTATCATTGCTTCCAGACTTATTATCATTACCTCAGGACTTATTCTCATTGCCTTAGGGACTTATTGTTACTGCCCTCATAGATCAAGCGGTTTGTCTCACCTTAAGACTCGTGATGTCTTCACCGGCGTCAACCAAAAAGTTCAAGCTACCGAAATCAAAATGCGAGCTATGAACCCATGGTCCCCAATAATATCTATAAACCATTTCAAACAGTGTACAAACCAAATCTGTAATACCGAGGACGCACCAAGGGTGTACAAGTGAATACATCCCAAAATATTTTTAAAAAAAATGACAACCCGGGACGCCCTAAACTTATAATCAAGAAAGACAATCGCAATACAGCCCATCCCAACAACAGTTTGCACAGATGGACTCCATATGGCACGATGCAAGTGACAATGTCAATGATGTATGGCATGGATCTCAAATACAACCGTCTACAGTATGGCATCACCAGCATGGCAAAATTCATGGTACAATGTGCAAGCATAAGGCACAAGTATGTGAATCACAAGCTATAATTCTCAAGATATGACTCAACATGATCGTATGAGTTCTAAATCATCATGCATTCACTTAGAAACAATAATCAACTAATTCAAATCAATCATCATACAAAGATGCGGGTCTTATAACAAAGGATACTCAAATCATGCTTAACAACTTTTAAGGCCAAAAATCAAGTATTAAATTAAAAGGCCGACAAGGTTTTGGGGTATCTAGACTTGGAATCAAGTTATGATTTTTAAATACCATTTAGATAAAAATATTTTCAACAACTCTCACGTTTAACACCATGGTCAAAACCTAAGGCAAAAGAGTGAACAAAACATCCTAAGAAAAAATGATTTAGCACTTTTCTCAAGATTTTACCAAAAACATACTTCTATTGGTCTCGGATTTGGGGTATCATATTAAGTCCAAATGAGCCCATTTTTTTAGTATGTTCTAGTTCAACATGTTCCCTACAAGTTTCATGTTTAGAGCTAATGGTGGATATTTGGAACAAGTTAGACGTTTTGGCCATTTTAGAAAATAGGTTCTGTCAACCAGCAAAACCTTGCAGAGCCCGTTTTGGACAGAGCGTTTGAAACAATTTTGTGATTTCATGCCGAGCCTTTATGGTCTGATTTTTAGGTAACAAGTACTTCAATTTGTTCTACAATGTTCATGTAGACCACATTTTCAATTGGGCACTAAAAATAAGAGTTTTGTGCTACAAAAAAATATGTGACAGAAGTGTCCCTTGATAGTTGAAACACAACAGAGAATTTCAAAAGGGTTTTGACCTATCACACCTCAATATTTTGTGCTCATTTATGGTGGGTAGGTGGATATACATGTTATCTACAACTTTTATATTTATACCAACGTTCGAATCTTACTTTAAACTAGGGTTTTTAAGTAGGTAGTTTTGACTGGACAGAAAATGACATGCTTCGGTAAAATTATAATTTCTCGAGTTCTACTTATGGAAATGAGTTGAAAGCAACATTGGATGAAAAATAACACAAAATGATAAATTTGGACTTAAAGAACATGCTTAGATCAATTTTCTACAATGAGTTATGGCGTTCCAAAGTTCAGGGTAGAAACATCTATGTTCTCAAAAATCAAGTCCCTTAGGGTCCAAGTCTTTTACTTATGTCATGTCAAGTTTTTGTTCTATTTCCTTATATGATTGTGTTTTACACATTAATATCAAGGTTCCAGCGCACTTAGAAGTCATCAAACTCAAAAATAACAACATACAACAACATCTAACATTATCCATAAACATAACAGCCCCTAATTTCCAACTACGATGCCTTGTCGGTTTGATTTCGATTTTTGATTCTTAGAGTGTTTAAAGGGATGTGTTTTGGGATATTTTGAGGGATCATAAACATAAAGTTTAGAGGTTTTACTTACTTCTTTGAGAGATCAAAGGAGGGTGGAGGATGGATTTAGACTTAGCTTTCGAAAATATCCTCAATTTCTTCCTTTTTCTTCCTCAAACTTACCTTAACACTCAAGATCAAAGAGTTTCTGGTTTCTCTCTCTCACTTGGCTGAAATTATCATATAGAGAAGAGGGTGTTTGGCTTCCTTTAAATAGGCAAAGGTTAGGGGACATGGGTGGACAAAAAGTACCAAAAAAGGACTTTTTTGCTCATTTTAATAAATGAGACTTGAGTTTGATTTGAATTAATTCAACTTTTGAGGGATAGAAATCAGACGTGGGGAAGATAAATATTGCTAGGGGTCAATTTAGGGGACAAAAATCTAATCTCCCATCAATCAAGGGGTCTTTCTTGATTTTCGTACCCCTATTGTGCAAAAAAATGTATTAAAAATTAACTTGATGTATCTTTTTGGTGTGTTTTCCTGCTGAGACCTATTATTTTAGTATGTTTTTGAGAAATATAGTATTCCCATATATTATCATAGTTTCCATAGCAATTGATTAAATAGATGACTTTTTAAATTATGTTGTTGTGTATGAACTTTAATAATAATTTGTTTGCTTTTGTTGACTTATAACACTATATTATTATGTATATTACTTGTTCAAAAAGTATTGGATCATCATAATGCTTAATTTAGTACATTTCTCATCATTTTAAGCTAAAAATAAATCAAAAAATCACTTTTTGGCACACTTCCCAATTTGGTCGGCCAGTAAGGGGTATTTTTGTAATTTTTGATATTATTGTCCTTTGCTACTTAATTATACTTAAATTCTTGATTTAGGGTATTCATGTGTCAAAATGTGAGTTTTTAAGACTTTTTGTTATATTAGGGGCAAAACTATTATTTTACCCTATTTATGAGAATTTTTTATTTTTAATTCATTATTTCATGATATTTACTTCATTTAGAATGTTGGGAGGCTTTCCGGATGCTAAGGTTTTGTTGCCTGAGTTTTGGACCTTTTTAGGGTTTCGGGCTGAATTTAAGGTTTTCGATTTGAGTTAGGATTTTGAATCTCCTCCATACTCTATGGCCTCGTAGACTATCCATCACTAATAGTAGGGTCTGAGCTGGGTTGTTACAATCTGTCCCCTTAAAAAAAAATTTCAACCCCGAAATTTCGTATCGTACCTCAATCTACGAATAACTGGGGATGACATGCCCTCATGGCTTCCTCTCGTTCCCAGGTTGCTTGAATGAGCAGGATGGTCTTTCCTCTAAGAACCTTGTCACGTTGAATGATTATCCTTACGGGTTGTTCTTCAAAAGTAGCGTCCTCATCGACATGGAGTTCCTCCAAATCTAAAATGTGAGTAGGATCAAGTTCGTACTTTGTCAACATCGACATATGAAAAATGTTATGAACACTGGCAAGCTGCGGTGGTAACGCCAAACGATATGTTACTTCTCCAACTTTAACCAAAATCTCGAACGGTCCAATGTACCTTGGAGTTAGATTTCCTTTTCGGTCAAAACGTATAACTCCTCGTCGTGGTTAGATCTTCAGAATACATGATCTCCTACTTCAAATTGTAGCGGTCTTCGTCGCTGATTGGCGTAGCTCTTTTGTCTACTCTGAGCGGTGGCTAATCGTTGCTAAATTAGTCGGATCTTCTCGGTAGTCTCTTGTATAAGATCTGGTCCAAAAAGTGCGTTCTCTCCTGCTTCAGTCCAATAAAATTGTAAATGACAGTCTTCCGTAAAGAGCTTCATACGACAGCATGCCAATACTAGACTGGTAGCTATTGTTGTAAGCCAACTCAACCAGTGGTAGGTGTCTTTCCCAATGTCCCTTGAAATCCATAATGCAATTTCAAAGCATGTCTTCTAGCGTTTGAATTATGCGTTTAGATTGTCCATCAGTTTGTGGATGAAAAGCCGTGCTGAAACAAAGCTCTGTT
>JAUMHN010447947.1:0-32115 GCA_032360265.1 Heliamphora ciliata
ACGGGAACACCATCCGAGGGTACTAAGCACCCAACCAACCACTTAGTTTACGGACCTGAGCCGAGGGTACTAAGCACTCAACCTTGTTTACGGGGACTAACCCGAAGGTACGTAGGAACCTACTTTGCGCACGTTTTTGGACTTGCACCGAGTAGCAATAGAAGCCCAACTCATCACAAACACACCCATTGTCCCGGTACATCTATGGATAATATTTAACATTTAGCCGTAGCTCAACTATGAAAAATAGTAAAATAGTTTTACATCGCATGTATATAAAAAGGGATTCAATCCATCAACATGGAGATCTATAGGCATGTAACAACATAGTTTCACAAAACTAAGACTCAACCCCAAGGGTTAGCTCCAAACCTCCACAAACATGTTTTTCATAAAAATACCTCGTTTTCAAAGCTCCTTTTGAAAATCACAGATCTCAACACATCCGAATCATGTATAAAGCTGAGAAAATGCGTAAAACCCACCATTTCTATCGTTTTCAAGAACACCCTTTAAAAACCCAACACCCACAAGTCATATCATGTAAATAACCAAGAAAAGCGTAAAACATGCTTTTTATCCGAAACACGATTTCAACATAACACATGATATATATGCATTTCAACCGGGGAAAAAAGCATACAACTGAATGTAGCGTAACCGGCCAACCATCACTATCACGTCCCGACATCCGGATCACGTGAAACACCCACAAACAAACTCCCATGGAAGAAGAAAGTTGATAAAAAGTTCCACGTATGATGAAAAACAACCTTTCCCAAGCATTTGGCCAAAAACGGATGAAAGACAATTTGAAAATCTTGATATACCTTCACTCTTTTGGTCATAACTTTTTTTACAAAAAAATTTTTAAGGTGAGAGAGGTGCCATTGGAAAGAACACTTCTGGGGCTTCGATTTGAGTACAAGAATGACCCAATTCTGAGTTCGAGTGGGAGAGATAACATCATAACAAAATAGACCTGCGCAGCTAGTCCGCTCTAGCGGACATCGGGCGCTTGAGCGAGCTACCACCCGAGAGAAACCCAGAAATTTCTATTCTTGGTGTTCTAAGCCTCCAAACCCTCAAACACCCACTAACCATCATCTCAACCACAAATTAAAGTCTCCAAACACCTTTTTAACACCCTCGGATATACTCAAACCCGAAACTACCACAGAATCTCGAAAGGAACATTTCAAAACCCGATTTCATCCAACCGAAATCAGCACAAACACTTTTTTAAACCAAAACCCGGTTGAACGAAATATACATCGGTTGTCCATGCATTTTTAACCGGTCAAAATACTTATACTTGCACATAGTACCCTTAAATAACAGTAGAGTCTAGAATCCTACCTCGTTGAGCTAAAAGGTCGATGTCTCGATCCACGTGCAAAAACAAACTTCGTCGGAATGAAATTTTGTCCGAATGAAATCCTAGACCACGATGCGGATACCATGAATCTGTTGTCTGATCGTCGAAAACTAAACCCCGGGCCCCCGAGGAGTTCGAGAGAAGGTAGAGAGAAAAAGGAGAAAACTTAGAAGTTAAATTTTAAAAATATTCAACTCTAGATATTTATAGGCCTCCAAAATGTCTTTTTTTTTAATATTTAAAATTCGCACTGCAACTTCCCGCAGCCCCCGGGACTAACCCCGTAAAATCTCTGAACCCGAAGATGCGTCAAAACCACATTTTTATAGAATCTCGCGCCAGACCTCCACCGCTCGAGCGCCCAGCCACCGCTCGAGCGGACCCCTGCCGACATACTCCTCTGTCATACCATCGCTCGAGCGGACAACTACCGCTCGAGCGATCACCATCCAGACCCACTCTCTGCCACCAGCTCGCTCGAGCACACACCCACCGCTCGAGCGGTCAACGCTAGGAGAAAAATTGAACAAAAGAAGCAAGATCAAACTTTAATTCTTACTCCCGTGGACACTTGGATCATTTTCCAAAAAGAAACGGGTCAGGGTCTCACATTATGTCACTCGCACTCTCACTCTCACGTTCTTAATCATTTATTTTTTCATATCGTGTAGTATACTATTGACCTGAATTAATAAAAAGTTTGCGCCTGGTAAAAGTGATTTTCAACCTTGATCAAGTTAGAAGAAGAAGAAGAAATGTGTACTTATGACACTGGCGCCTAAAATGGCTTGTTCGGCCTAATGTTTATCGCGTGTTGGGCGCCATGCATTGGTTGTGGCGCCTAACAAGGCTTGTTGGGCCCGGAATCCAGCGCGGGGCCAGCCCGAGTTGCTCACTGACCACTGGTTTTGGCGCCTGACAAGGTTTGTTGGGTGCCTAGTTGAGCACGTGTTGGGCACTGACCACTGGTGTAGGAGATGATCCTGTCTTGTTGGGCACAAGTTTGGGCGCGTAGTGGGCCTCATAGATACGTGAAAACGTGATTAACAAACACGTTTTATGTTTAAATAATAGTGTAGACGCGTATAACAAACACGTTTTATGTTTGCATCAAATTATTCTGAAAACGTTATTCTGCAACGCGTTTTATATTTAAATAATAGTGTAAACGTGTATAACAAACACGTTTTATGTTGGCGTGAAATTGAAAACGTGTTTACATTACACGTTTTTAATTTCCACTGTATTAAAAACATTTTTACCGAACACGTTTTTTTCTTTACATTGAAATTGCTCTGAAAACGTTTTTTCTGAAACGCGTTTTATGTTTAAACAATAGTGTAAATGTGTATACCCAACACGTTTTATGTTGGTATGAAATTAAAAACGTGTTTACATTACACGTTTTTGTTTTACACTGTATTAAAAATATTTTTACCGAACACATTTTTTTCCTAACATTGAAATTTCTTTGAAAACGTTGTTCTAAAACACGTTTTATGTTTACATTATATTGTAAATGTGTATAATAAACATGTTTTATGTTGGCATGAAATTAAAATTGTGTTTACATTACACGTTTTCGTTTTAAATTGTTTTATAAACGTTTTTACCAATTACATTTTATTTCTCTCTAGTTCAATGTATAAATATTTCTGGTTTTCAAAGGAGCAATTTTAAGCAGTTGGTAAGTTGTACTCTTTTGACCGGATTTTCCATTTATTGTCTTCGTATTTACCATACAAAACTTTTCAAGGATGGATGGTAATGCAAAATCATGACCCCGTATGCTTTTTCGTCCTGTGGAACTGGAAATCGTTGACCAAATTTTGTAAGAATATTGATTTTCGTTGTTTGTGGTTGATTCGTAACGCTGCAGTATATTCTTTTTGCGTTATTTGTTTAAAAGTTCGGGGCTTACAGTACCATCTCTTGATTACCTTTGATGATCTAGATATTGTTATGAAGTATTCTTGCAAGTATTTAAAGTTGGTTGAATATATTGCTTTGTGTGGATTTCAAAATGAGGTATTCTTTTCATTGCTACTTTCCTATTTAACATGAACACGAGATTAATTAGTCTAGTTATTTTCTTGTATTGATGGTTCTGCAACGAGAATTTAAAATTTCTTTTCCTTTATTGGATAGGAGTTAAATGACATTTTGCTTAGACATGCTGTGACACTTGATATTTTTTTAAAAAAAAAAAAAATAATAATAATTATAAGAATAATAAGTAATGAAGAAATAATTAAATTATTATAGACCTAGAATAAATTTTTAATTTTAAAATTTAAGTCCAAAAATTTATTAAAGCTTTAAATAATAAAGAATTGAGACAAAAATTAGTTAGAAAATTTTCTTGCAAAATTTGACTCCATGATAAATCATAAAATAACATAACAAGTTTATCTCAAATTTTTAAAAAATTTTTAAACTTAAAATTTTACAGCTATCGAAAATACTAGTAATCGATAAACCGCAATAAAAAATTATTAAATAGATAAAAAATCTTAACGAATAGTTTAATTATACAATACTTCATGAAAATATATTAAAAATTTATACCTAAATTTTTATATTTTTTTAAATTAAAAATTTTACGTAAAAAATTTGATGATGTATAAAGTTAAAGCCACCGTACATTTAGCTGCCTCAAAATTGCGCTTATGTTGCATTGAGCCATCTGTCCCTCACGCCATGCCTATATATACCCAGCAAACTTGCAGTTCCTGGCACACGCAAATCTTGTTTAAGAGAAGCTTCCCAATTTTGAGCGTAGCTATATATATATATATATCTATATATTTCCCTGAGTCTATACTCTACCAACAGAAGCAGCTGAGAGCTTCTTCTCCTTCACGAAACCGAAGCTGACCCCCCACACCGCTGCACACTCACCGCCGGCGCCACTCCGGCCACCCACCGCTGGTTACCGCCGGGACGACCTGGTCTCTGTTGTCTCCCCCTCTTTCTGTCTCTGCTGTCTCTCCCTCTTTCTGCTCTCTCTCTCTCTCTCTCTCTCTCTGTGCTGTCTCTCCATCTCTTTCTGCTCCCTCTCTCTCTCTGTGCTGTTTCTCTCTCTCTCTCTCTCTCTCTCTCTCTCTCTCTCTCTCTCTCTCGCTTTTTCTCTGTTTCTCTCTCTCTCACTCATGTACTGCTGCTCTGTGCATAATGTATATAGATATGTGCTGTGTGTGTGCGCGCGCGTTGTGAGTGTATAGCGTGTGTGTGTAATGTACAGTGTATATATATATGTTGTGTGTACGTGGGAATTGTTATTTGTTTTTTTAATTAGAAAGTTAAAAATAATTAAAAAAAGAAATTGGTTAACTGGTTATCTTTAATGAAAACTAAATGAAAAGATTTTACAAGAATTTTGTTCCGAAGACTAAAAAGAAAAAAAAAATTTAACTTTTTTATAAATTTCAGTTAAGCCAAGTTTTGACTAAAATAGATATTGTTAATATGATGGGAAAATAAAAGAAATTAAAAAATTTCCATTAAATTAAGTCATGCATTTTTTTCATGAGTTTTAAGTAATTTTATACCAAACTTTAAAATTATTTTAACTAAAATAGGCATTTAGAATAAAATAAAAGACCTTGTATCAAAATTTTTAAGTTCAACATTTTTCTGACTTAAATTTTAAAGTTAGTTTAGACCAAGTTTTTAAGATTGTGAGAAATTTTTTGGTTGACATTTTTGATTTTGCCTGTTATTGTTATAGGTTTCAAAATAAAATCCAATTAACAGTAAGAATTTTAAAAAGATAATATTTTAATATATTTTAATCATTTTTAAAGTTTTAAACTATGTTAACATAGTTTTCTTTTACAATTAAAAGATTATATTATTTTTGGTTAAGAGTGGGAAAAATAGAATAAAATTTTCTTTTTATGAAATTTTTTTAGTTAACACAAAACAAATTAGGAACTTTGTTCTAACTATAAATCATTTTAGTCAATAGATTAATTAATCGCTTGCTAAAATTTACAAAGGTGTAGGAATTGTACTAAAGCTGGTATATTTTTTCATTATGTTTAGATTTGTAATTATTAAACAAAATTGATTGATTTCTACAAAAGTCAAGGTGAGTTTTCTGATATCTAAGTTAATTGAGTTTTTAATTATTGCTTTATAATGATTTTGAGGTGCACCATTGTTGAAAATGATTATAAAAATACGATACTATAAATATGAGAATGATAGTATAAACGGCGTCCTGACTGTTGGGGAACGATAAAGTATACCAGCAAGATGATGTAATAAAGGCGGGCAGGTCACGGCCAGGTGACTAGAAAATGATTATTTTTCGCTGCGGGGTAACTCTCCGGATTATTGGTAGAACCGTTTATTCGAACATCATTTTAAAAATAAAAAATAGATAATAACTTAGATATCTATGCACTCACACTAGTTTTACTAATGATGTTGTTAAAATTATATTTCAGGTGACGCGTAAAACAAATCAACTGAAATGAATGCATTTTGTTACCTTATATTATCTCTTATGTTGTAATCATGAACATGATATCTTAAGCATATGCATTAGTAAGCTCAGAGAAATTTTGTAAAGGTTACTGGCTTAGTTTTTGTATAAATAATAAAATATGAATTTTCATATATGTTAAAACAAAAAAAAATGTATTGAAACCTCGTGTGAATTTTTAAATCACTGGTCGGTCACGAACGCCGCTCTTAGAAATGGGTCGAGACACATGCATTACATATGACTTGTTATCAATGAGTATAAGTGATTCAAGTGAATAACAAACAAAGACATTATTTAAACAATTGTACCAATCAAAAGGCAGTGATAAGGTTGTACATAAGTGATGCAATAATATTTGTTTAACATTATTTTAAATTATATATTAGAATTTATTTATTTATAAAACAACATTATGCGATGATCACTTAACCACAGACACCAGGTCAACCTACATTTTTTTATGGCTAACAAAACTCATGGAATTCTATGTTAAGTGGGGATCCAATGATAAAAATATATTATTTTCTAAGTTATGTAATTATTTCTCTTAGGAAGCTGTTTGTTGCATGAAAACATTGGCCATATATAGATATACTTTGTTTGCACTTGAGAATGGCACTTAGAGAATACATTATGATTACTCTAGATTCACCCTTTTCTTTTTGTTGGTAGTTCAATGAAATGTGTTATTTCCTTGACAATGGATGGACACTGTTGACTCAAGTTACTGTAAGTTTGACAATGAACAACTGAAAGACTGCTGCACCCTTACCAAGAGAGTTGCGGTTTCATAACGATGCTTGTACATTGTGAAGGATACGATAATTGAGGTTTGCAAAACAAGCTGCAAACTAACTATATCATAAAGATTATCCTAATTGTACATTATGACAACATTAACAAGTGACAAAAGAACTCAAGCTTCATTGCTACGTGCCAGCCATTCACCATACATCTCGGTGAATATCACATATCTCCGTTGTGTCCATGTTATTGATGGTTCTATTGTACGGATGTAATCATCTACACGTTGTCCTTCCCTTTCATAAGCATCATGGAACACTTGTGTAGCCACCTCTACTGCATTTGGATGAAATGACTTTTCACCCATAAAGTGACGTTCATGAAAATTGTTCAACGCTGCGAAATCCATAACGTGAAATTCGTTAGAGAAGTTCATCCTTGCGGATTCAGTAATTCAAACAGTATGTTATCACTCCTGCAATGATCAAAACATGAAGTGTGATTGGACTTTATCCCATGGAGCCACTTCACTGCCAAAGAATCGATCTGGGAGATTAATGCATAACCAGACCCTTGAAGGTAGAACTCGTACAAAAATAAGAGCAATCACTATCAGTGTTGGTCTCAATGCTACATTTGTTAACAACATGACTCTATGAGATGATTTCTCCAACCATTTTCCATATATGTCCAGAAATAAAAAAATGCTCCACTTTTGGGATATGTACCTTCTGCAACTTGCAAGACAGATCATATGGATAACGAATCTTTGAAAGGCATAACGTTATAGCCTGCATTGACTGCAACAAGTTCTACAGCTTGTGGGTTGAGTGTTGTTGACAATTTTGCTTCAATTCGTCTGCAGTTTTTCCTATACATCATAATTAACACTATAATGTTTACGCATCAGTTGAACCTAATATAGATTTAGACAACATACGTTCGTAGGAAGTCTAGGCATCAGTTGAACGTAATATTGATGTAGACAAGCTTGAAATCATCTATTCTTGGTTGCTGTAGCTGTAGAAAGCTAGATGAACGAAGTTCAACATCTGAAATGTCCAGGGTGTACGCATGTGCCCAATAGATTGACGAACGGTGCTCCAATTTTGATGGCGGATAGCGGCATCAGTCACGACAAATTTAAAAATAAAATGAGAAAGGGAAGCATCGTAATTATAAAAGCCAACTAACCTCTCAAGAGCATGTCCTCCAATGGATAGAGAATCCAGTGACCTCTTCAAGGTCGAAATCACGGAACACATAACTTGTGGGGAAGCAACAATCAACAAACATGAGTCCATCATCCTCAAGAGGGTTGTCACTGGTGTATTGTACCTGGGCTATGGGACCAAAGTGGACTTAGTATCCATTTTAATGTCAGTAGCCAAATAGCGGATATAGCCTAAAATGTGACGTAATGCTCCAATCCCCCAATTCTTATACCCCAAACAAACATGCACCCACAACAGTTCATCATTACACATCATTGTCAAATGAACCATCCTCTTCATCAGCACCCTCGACATGTTGACCATAAACGCTGTTGGGGTCTGTTACGTGTGTTCCATCCTACAGAGGAATGTAAATTCATCATCAATCATATATTATAACAACTTGAGCAAGATCAAATGATTAACATTAGTACTAAGAGACTGACTAACTGTGGAATGCTGGTTGTACTTGAACTGACCGTCATAAAAAGGTGTTGCGTAATGATCGCCTACGATTAATGGGTAGCACTTGTTGTGTGTATCTTCTCCAGTGAAGGGTTATTGACGCCAACCATTAGACGTGCCAACATGCATGTTAAGATAGTCATGATCGTCATCATTCGTAGTCAGCCATTCGACTTTTACATCTTTAGCAGCTGCACCTGTGTCTATTAGTGGACATTTGTTTCTTGTATGCCCAACGAGTCTACAGTTACCACATCTTCGGCGCTTTGGTATGATCTTCGGCGAAATGTGATGGATGCCCTTACCCTTGATGACAGTAGGATCACCTACAGTAGGAGGCATCGACGTCCTATCACCATTGTTGCCAAGGCCCAGCATTGTATTCTGGGTGGTTAATTCTCGCATCTTACAAGTTAGCTTTGTAATCTTCTCTTTCGCCTCTTCATACCCTTGTTCTGATTGAGAGGCATAGTAGCACAACTCATGACATGCGCCTGATAATGCGCCGAACCGTGTCACCTGCATTACCCATTGTGGAAGTGGTGTCCGACCAAGCAAAAGAGATGATTTCGCTGATATGGTCCACCTAGGTAAGATGCATGCCTTTGGGAATTATGTTAAGTGCTTTATTTTCATGACACTTATCATATGAGTACATGGTAATCCCAATGATTCAAAATGCATGCACGGACAATTAATGGTCTAACTGCTTGCATTGTACTGAACATTTGAACAACTTTTTGGTTGCGTGTACTTCGAGAAAAAATACATGTGAACACCTTTGTACTCAACTTTGTCAACCAAAAATAACGACTGTTCTGATGCCATGTTTTCTCAGAACTTATAGAACATGGTACTTGTGAATGTCAGCGCCGCATGTTTCTCAATAGCCTTTAGACTCGTTGAGAAAACATGGGTCGTGTTCTCAGTTTTGGTTTAAGCCTTCGCTTCGTTATGTCGTAGTTTTGCAAGTGCCCTGTCATATGCTTGTAAAAATTCGTAAATGCGCAGTTTGAGCTTCAAGAAGCGATTGAGGAACGCATTCATACCCTCACATCTCTGTGTGCTCTTCGCTCCAGTGAAAAAATGGCTTCGCAAGTATGCCTTAGCCCATAGCAAGCGTTACACATACAGCTTCCCAACCCATTTGTTATTTTCTAGGCCATGATCTGAAACAAGTTTTCTCTAAGCGATTTCGAAAACATCAGGCATACATTGCATGGACATACATCGTTCGAACCCTGTTAAGAAGTCGTTTTTGTGGACGCTTGTTAGGGCATTCCTTTTAAGATGCCCCTTACACAACTGATGACGAGCATTAGGCAAAATGGTTTGGATGGCATTGCGCATGGCTTAATTCCCATCAGTCACAACGGAGATAGGTTTCTTATTGCGCATCGCAGCAAGGAATGTTTCCAACACCCACATAGATGTCTCTTCGGTCTCAGATGTCAACAGTGCACAACCAAATATTGCCGTTTGGAAGTGGTTATTGACCCCGACAAGGATGACAAACGACTTCTTAGATGCATTCGTTCGGTATGTGGAATCAAATATTAATACGTCACCGAAGTACATAAAGTCCACAAGAGAGGCCGAGTCTCTCCAAAATAAATTGTTCAAACGACTTTTCCTATCAACGTCGTATTTGTAATAAAACATGAGGTCTTGTTCGACCTTAGCAGCTAAGTATGCTAAGGCAGCTTCAGTATCACCATCACCAATTTCTGTCTGGCGCTCAGTAGCAAAATGATTGTACAAGTCTTTCTGTATATATCCAACATTGTCGTATCCCCCGCTTGTTATGCTACATAGTCTATTATCTAGGTAGTTCCTATGCCAACATTGTGCAATGCATTAACATGTGCTCTGTCCGGACTACTGATGTTCCTATGTGAACAGAGAAATGTAACACCAACTGGCCCTATCAAACAATGGTTGTGCTCGCTTACGAAATGGGCACCCACGTATGTACCATGTTTGCAATCAAACTTGATACGAAACATAGCTTGACATCCCACTCTCATCAATGGATGTGGTTCTCTCTAACGCTCTTGTTGTTGAAGGTAGGACCCTTTGTTTGTTTGCTTGGCTTAGAATAGTTTCTCTCCCCAGGTTTGACCCAGGTTTGCCTTCGACTTTTGTTCGTTTTAGAATAGTTTCCTTTCGGGTTCTCATCTGGGTTTTTAGTCTTAGCCTTAATCTTTTTAGGAGCTCCGTTTTCTTTTTGGGGTTTTGCCTGTGTTTTCGTTGAGGCCTTTGTTTTCGATTTAGGATAACTTTCTCTCTTCTGGGGGTTCTACTCGGGGTGTCAATTTTGTGCTTTCGTTTTTGTGTAAGTTTTTTTCCTTTCTTGGACTTCTGTCTAGGTTCTGGGTTTCTCTTTCGGTATTCTCGGGTATTATGCTTTCCAGTTTTCTGTTGGTTTGGGCCTGCCATGGGGCATTCTGCTATTTTGCTGGTTGCAGTCTGTTGTTCAGTTATATGTTATCAAGGATCTGTTCAAGAAGTTTCTGATACTTATTTTTTTTTCGGGTTATCAGAGTTGTGCTAGTTTTAGATCATTGAGTCAGAGGAACTGCATCCAGTGTGAGTTTGAGCTAGGTAAGAAATAGGCAGACTCTACAGGATATCCGAACAAGCGGCGAAATCATCTGAAATGGCAGAGAATGAAGGGAATCTGACAGCTTTGATGAGAGCAATTACTGAGATACATAGGGCATTCAAATAGAAGATGCAGGCTCAGAACTAGTGTCAAGCCCAAATTCGAGTTATCCAAGCTCGCTTGCCATGGGTAAACGAGCAGCAAGAGGATCCAAATGAGAATGGAAAGGAATTTTGGGCAGATAATCAGGGATAGAAAGTGCTGCCGGTCGTTGTACCACCGCGGGTTCCTCGTCAAGTCACTGTAGAGGAGGAAGACACAGCCTAGTTTAGGGAATTCGCACTGGCATTAAAGATCGATAGAATGGACAAAGTACTGAGGAAAGCAAAGGAAGTGGAAGAATACATGCTTGATGTAGGTGGTTTGTGCTTGTTCCCAAATGCCAAGCTTCCCGAAAAGTTCAAGATGCCGGAGATGGAGAAGTTTGATGGGACCGGAGATCCCAGGGTTCATTTAAGAATATATGTCGGTACCCTTTCTCCTATGGGAATCGACGATCAGTTAAAGGCTCAGTTGTTCCACCGGTCACTCTCCAGGGTAGCTCAGAGATGGTTTCTCTCCTTGGATATTACAAAGACCAGGACATGGAAAGACATTGACACTGCCTTCGTAAGTCAGTACAGCTATAACGTCCAGCTGGCCGTCACAACCTGAGAACTCAAAACCACACAGCAGGAAGGCCAGGAGTCATTTGTGGACTTTCTAACCAGGTAGAGGGAAAAGGCAGCCAAAATAAAAAATCGGCCAACAGAAAAGGAACAAGTGAGGATTGTAGTCAAGAATCTTCAGTCTCCATTAAAGCGTTATCTAATAACACAACCACTCTTGACATTCAAGTAGTTGTTTGACGTTGGGGTTCAGATTGAGGACACGATCCAGCCCGGAGATATTCAGAAATTTGAGCCAAGTCAGAAACCAAGAAGTTCTTACCCCGCAAACAATCAAAGCCAACCCACTGCTTCTGCCAACCTTGTTTCTCGTTCGAATGAGGTTAACCTTCTGAACCCTCAGTTCGAACAACCAAATTTCTCATCCTCCGCACCATCCAAAAATAATCAGCCACCGCAACAAAGGCTGCCGAGGAGAGTCTTCACTCCCCTCAATATACCATTGTCCACAGCCCTGAATCAACTTGTCGAAAAGGGGCTAATAAAACTTTTGGATCCAATTCCACTACTAAACCCCATGCCGCCAAGATTTAACCCTTTCCAGTACTGCGCCTTCCATCAAAGCCATGGACACTTGACCGATAATTGCCTACGACTTCGTCATCAAGTCCAAGATTTAATTGACAACAAGGCCATTCCACCTCCTTCGGCTATTCAAAAAACAAATGTCACAACCAATCCACTGCCAAATCATGCTAAACAGGCCGGGGTGAATTGTATGTATCTGGGGCAGTCAGAAGATTCTAGCCGATTTATCTGTTTGGTATATCTGCCACGCCCATATGTTCCAGCTATTGAGGATCAGCAATCATGTTCGCTGATTATGACTAGAAATGGGTGGGACATGATGGAAGAATGGAATGATAATGCTTGGAAAGGATATCAAATGGTGGTTTAGGTTAGCAACCAAGAAGAGCGTAATGAGGATGATGACTGGCCGTTAGATTACCTTGTACGATCGTATGGATTCAGTCATGTGCTAGATGGCGTTACTCATCCTCAGTTTTTTGTGGATGAGGTATATGTCGATGAAATCCAGTTTTACTGGTTGGTCCAAAATGTCTTAAAGTCAGACGGAGATGAATTGACTGAATTCTGGGCTGCTTGGTAATAGCAAGTGGATTACGTCGGGGAAGACATCTGGGGACTAGATGGCATCAACAACACATGGGCAATAGAAGACGAGGAAGAAAGGAAGGGAAGATAAGAGTGAGTTAATCTGGACGACCTGTGTGAATTTGAAAGTTCTTCGCATATTGTTGAGATCAAGCAAACCAAGAATACAATGCTAGGATTATGGGATCCTGATGAAGAGGTAAAATATCTTACTAGAAGTGGGCGACATTTCAAGTCGGCTCAATTAGAAAAGGGAAAAGCAAGCGGGAAAGGAGAAGAGAAAGTGCAAGAAGAAGAAGATGACGTTGTACTTAAGCAACTGAAAAGGACTTAGGCCAACATCAGCATCTAGGGTTTGCTGATGGCTTCACACTAGCACCGACAAGCCATGTTGAAGGTTCTAAATAAGGCCAATGTTTCGATAGATGCAACTCCCGAGCAGTTGATCGAGTTGATACTGCTAGTTGTAGAGCCTAAGGTAATATCTTTTTTAGATAAAGATTTACTATTGGAAGGGAGAAATCACAATAAGCCGTTGCACATCACCTAAGTGTCTGGAGAAGTGGGTTCCAGTAACACTTATTGACAATGGTTTAACACTGAATGTCTGCCCACTCAGAACTGCAGTCTGCCTAGGAATGAAGCCGGATCATTTCACGCTTAGTAATCAAGGAGTTCGGGCTAATGACAATACAAGGAGGAATGTACTTAGACTAGTATCATTCGCTGTGTCGGTCGGGCCTTTAGAAACCTCGATGGAGTTCTATGTGCTGGATGTCCCAGCATCTTTCAATCTGTTGTTGGGGCGACCATGGCTCCACAACCCCGATGTACAAGCTGTTCCATCTACCATTCAGCAGAAGCTGAAATTGATTAAGAATGGGGCAATGCTAACTATCCATGGAGAAGATAGTATTCAACCCCCAAGAGAAGACGGTTTGACCCTCTTAGAAGTTCAGCATGATGAGGGGGATGTATTCCTGAATGGGTTCCAATTTAACGAGGCACAGGCCGTACAAATGCTATTAAAGGAGGAAGAGAGCTACATCAATCCTTTTGCGGTTGCAATGATGAGATGTATGTCTTACTTTCCAAGAATGGGATTGGGTTGCAAGCAACAAGGAATTTCGGAGCCCATTCAAGTGTTGCCAACTTCGTAATGTTTTGGCCTCGGGAATAAGCCGATGGACGAAGATTTAGAGGGGTTAAAGACAAGGCAGAAAGGAAAGAATGTCAAGTATTCGGAAACGCTAAATGGTTGCTTCGTCAAGGAACGTAAAGATTTTTTTAACTGTGATTTTTCGGAACCATGGTTTGATGAGGAAACTAATCAAAGGTTGCCAAGGTTGGAAATTTTCTTCAACCACAAGTTATCGGATACAGAGGAAGAAGAGGCAACAGAGAAAGAAGAGATTCAAGAATTGGACAAACAAATTAGATGACATTGGAATGGGAGCGTTATTCAGCGAGAAGATAGTTCAAATGTGCATTGCTAATTAAGACTGCCTGATGATGGGTTACAAAACACCAGCTGAGTACACCAGGCTTATCGTAGACGCGACTGCAAGGGATGTTAAAAACTGGTCCTTAGAGTCTTGTAATTTGCATGGCGCATTTCTCGAGTCCAAGTCTGAGTTATGTGAGTTTGTGTTGGAGAGTACATCTGTCTGTGCATCTTCCCTTGCGGTTGCTTTTGAGCTTATAATCCCTTCTCTCTTTAATGAAATAAGCGAGATTTTTAGTTATTCTGCTTTGTCTGATTTGTTTCATACGATTTCTGACAATTTTGAATTCGATGGGATATCCCCGAAGAAATAAAAATTTTAATAGAAAGAGATAAAAAATGCGTGCTCAACCTATAACTGAAAAAACTGTGTCAATTAATCTGGGTATTGAAACTAATCCACAAATTGTTCAAATCGATTCTTCGTTATCTTTAGTAGAACGTGAGCAATTAATAATTTTATTAAAAGAATTTAAAGAGGTCTTTGTATGGTCTTACGAGGATATGCCCGGTATTGATCTCGATATTATCCAACACCATATCCCTTTGTATCCCGATGCTAAACCGGTCAAACAGAAATTGAGACGAATACCGCCAGAATGTGCTCTGAAGATTAAAGAAGAAGTCACTAAGCAAATTGATGTCGGGTTCCTTATGGTAATCGAGTATCCGAAGTGGGTGGTGAATATTGTACCAGTCTTGAAGAATGGCGGATGCATCTGAATCTGTGTGGATTTTTGAGATCTCAATAAAGTCAGCCCGAAGGATAATTTTTCATTACCACATATTGATGTTTTGGTAGACAGTACGACGGGGCATGCTCTTTTGTTGTTCATAAACGATTTCTCCAGGTACAATCAGATCCTAATGGACCCCGAAAACAAAAAAAAGATGACATTTGCTACACCACGGAGCACTTACTATTATCGTGTGATGCCATTTAATTTGAAGAATGCAAGGACAACCTATCAAAGGGCTATCACTACTTTGCTATACGATATGATATACAAGGAAGTCGAGGTGTATGTGGATAATATGATAGTGAAATCCAATGATTGGGATGGCCATATCATAGCATTGCAAAAGTTCTTTGAAAGAATCAAAAAGTACAAGATGTGGTTCAACCCATAAAAGTGCGCCTTCGAAATGACTGAAGGTAAAATTCTCGAATTTATGATTACCTTACGGGGCATCAAGGTCGATCCATCAAAAATCAAGGCGACCATGAAAATGCCTCCTCCAATAACCGAGTGAGAAGTCAAGGGCTTTCTAGGCAAGATACAGTTCATTAGCTGATTCATAGCCAAGCTGACAACCACCTGTGATGTAACAACCCGATTCAGACCCTAGTTATAACAACCTGGTTTGTAGCGACCTGTATAGCGATCCAACCCAAATCCTAGTATCAACAACAGTTAGTTGACAAGATCTTAGATCGCTACAAGAATGGAAACTCTATCTCAACCCAAAAACTCTAAAATGACCAAATACTCAGAGGCAAAGCCCTAATATTCAAACTAGACTCCTAATATCCTAAATTAAGTAAAAACATGAAATATTACATTAAAAATAAAAAATTCTCATAATTAGGGTGAATGACCATTTTGCCCCTAGTACAACAAAAAATCTTAAAAATTCAAATTTTGACGCATGGACACCCAAAATCAAAAATTTAGATATAATTAAATAAAAAAAAGATAAAATAACAATAAAAATAACAAAAATGCCTCCAGTGGCCAGCCACAATGGGATGTGTGTACAAAAAGTCACTTTTTGCCTTTTTAAAATCAAAAAGGAGAAAAAATTATACAAATCAAGCATTATTATGACCCAAAACTTTTTATGCAAGTAATATACATAATAATATAATAATATATGTTAACAAAAGTAAACAAATTATTATTTAAAATTTCCACACAATAAATAAGTTAAAAAGTTAATTTTTATCAAATTAGCTTAAATTGACTTAAATGCTTATACCTATTTAATTAATTGCTAAACAAATTATGATAATTCATGAAAAAACTAAATTAATTATAAACACATTAATATAATAGGTTTTAGTAGGTTAAGATATCAAAAAGATACATAAAATTAATATTTTATGCATTTTCTTGCACAAAATGGTACTAAAATACAATTTAAACCCCATATTAATGCAAAATCAGCTTTTGTGCTTTCCCAAACAATCCCAGCCAAAACCCCACTGCCATGATCTAAATATATATATATCTCAAAAAGAGCATAGCCAGCCCATGCACCCAATAGAATTTAAAAATTTTCAAATTAAAGCTTATACACAATAATTATTTTTCACTATAATTTTTACTATAAAACAAGGCCCAAACCACCCATTCTATTCTCCATATTTCAGCCAAGAGAGTGAGGGAGAGCAACCAGAAAATATCCTAAGTGTTCTAAGAGAGAAAAAGGAGAGAAAGAAAGAGGAAAAGAGAAGGAGCATGGTGGGAGCAAGAAATGTGTATAAAAGCTAAGTTCTAGCCATTCTCCATCTTTAGATCTTCAAAACAAGTAAGTAAATTCTTTGAATCTTCTGCCATTCTCTCATCAAATAACACTCAATCCATCTCTATAAACAACCCTAAGAATAAGAAAGAAGATTTCATTCAAAAAGGCGTCGTGTGAGTAGATTATGGGTTGTTCTTACGAGATCAAGTGTTGTATGTGTTTGTATGTAAGTGTTTTTGAGTTTAATGGCTTGAATAGGCTCTGAAACTTTGGTATGAATGAATATATGACATGCATGCAATGAAAATACATTAAATTTAAACATAACATGAGCTAAGTTACCAAAACCCTAAGTAATCTGATTTTCTGGGCATATTAACTTTCCGCCACAAACTTTAAACTACCATAACTAATTGTAGAAAAATGATCTAAATGTGATTTTTATGTCAAGATCTAGATTTTTAAACCCTCTTTCATAAAAAAATGGTTTGAAGTGATTTCGTTGGGTAGAACCTCAGGTATACCATTTTTACTAAAGAGTGTCAGATTCTGACTACTCTGAATTTCAGACCTAAAAACCCTAGGTTAGAGTGAGAACCGAGTTTAACTCAAAACATAAAACTTGTAGATAACATGTTTATCTTACTGTCCACCAAAAATAAATCAAAATTATGAAATCTTGATAAGTTCAACCCCTTCCCAAATCCACTATTGTGATTCAGTGACTGACAGAGCTCTTTGTCACATATTTTTGTAGAACCAAAAATCTATGTTTTTAGTAGCCAAATTCAAAAATTCTTTTCATTAAAAATGTTGCTAACATATTAAACTAGATACTGACCAAAACTCAGCCCAAAATACCCTCGGATGGTCCCCCAAATGTCTTGTGCCTTCTCTGTTGAAAACTAATTCTGCTGGAATTTTTTATGCTGTCTTAACCCATTTTATAAAATGGCCAAAATCATCAACTTGTTCCAAGCAATCAAAACCTCCCCAAAAATCAGACCCATAGTCCTTGATTTGATACCCCAAAATCGAGGCCAATAGAGACCCAAATTCTGCACTTTTCTCTATAAAGTGCTGATTGATTTTCTCTTAATTAAAATAAATGTTCCATTTCCCCTAGGATCTGACCTTAGTGTTAAATACAAAAGTTGTAAAAAATATTTTTATCTAATTGGAGTTCAAAAATCAGAAATTAACTCCATGTCTATGTGCCTCAAAACACTGTTGAAATTTTAAATTTGACACTTGAACATTCACCTAAATTTGGCTAAGTATATGAGTGGCGTGCCACATTGTGAGACTTGAAGATGTGGACTTTAAATAAATTATGTGAGCTATTGGTGTATGAAAATGATAATTTGATGAATAGAAACCATGCCGATAGGTCGAATCCATGTCACGTGCATCATAACTTGTGCTTCACATACTTGTACCCCATACTTTAGTGAGTTGTACCTTATGCTATATCATGTTTAAATGCTATGCTATAATTAGTTGTACACGAGAAGCATGTTGTACATCATGGGCATTACTGCATTTACATCTTGGCTTATCAGAGTCCCTTCTGTACCTATCATTGTGGGTTGGGTTATGTGAAAATCATTCTTTCTGTGGCTTTGAATCTAGGGCGTCTATAGTTGTCAATGATTTGGGAGATTGCTTATCATAAAAGGGGTTAGGCACCATGAGTTTGTCACTAGCATTTTATTTAGACTTTGGATTGACGCCAAACGAGTATCCTGGTCCTTATTGTGAGATGGTTGGCCCGGATAAAGATGGACAAAATTGGTTGGGCCGCCTCCACGCCGTTACCATTGAGTAAAACGACTGAGGCATGTAACCAAGGTGAGCATTTACCTTTTGCAATGAGGCGATGATAGATTTGGTGATCAAATTCCTATCAAGTCTACTCTATAATTCCCGACCTGGGATTCATGTTATGGTTCTGGATGTATACCGGGTTGGGCATTTGTATTTCATTCATTTGCATCACGCACTTGCATAATTGTCTTATATATGGTTACCCTACTGAAAATGTTAAATTTGTCTGTCTCCTTTGCCTTAAATTGTATTGGGTGTTATACGATATGTATTGTAGGATATTTTATTGTGAGTTTGTTAGAAGGTTTAGGGAATTTGCTTCTGGATTTTGACTCATCACATTCATGCCACAGGTGACGAAAAAGAACTTTTTGGGAAAGTTGCACCCATAGGGGAAGAACGTTTCAAGGAACAGGGTGAGTGACAGGAGCCAACCGATCTTGGCAACGCAAATTGACAAAATTGAAGACCACCCTTTTTGTTCTTTTTGTTTAGTTTCCACGAGCGTACTGTAAATTTTTGTTGAATCATTTGGAGAAACTATAATCGTTATGTTTATTGAATAGTTTTGAACCCTAATTAATGCAGTATCTATTATATGTAACTATGAATGCATGACTAAAATATCTCCCTTAATTATAATTATGTATGTCCTAACATGCCCAAAAGATGGGATCAGAAATGCTAAGACATGTGAGCCGTTGTTCTGCTTGTTGAATAAAGGAGTTAAGTTTGAATGAGATCAGAAATGCTAAGACACCTTCGAAGTTGTGTCAATACTTGCAAAATCCACCTATTCTGGCCCCTCTCGAGCCTGATAGGCCACTGATTCTTTGTTTGTCAGTGACTGACTCAGCTATGGGATGCATGCTGGCACAAAAAGAAAAAATTGAAGTTGAGAAGGCAGTCTACAACTTGAGCAAGAAGATGACTGGGTCTGAGATATGATATACGCCATTGGAGAAGACATGCTGGGCTTTGGTTTGGGCCTCCCAAAAACTAAGGCATTACTTGCGGTCTTTCTTAGTGAATGTAATTCCCAAATGGATCGGTTAAAGTAGTTGTTTGAGAAGCCGGCATTAATCGAAAGACTGGCCCGATGGTAGTTACTACTGTTAGAGTTTGATCTTAAGTAAGTCACCCAAAAGTCAGTAAAAGGCGGAGCCGTGGTAGAGTTCTTAGTAGATCAACCAATTGAAGGAGACGAAGATGACGAGTTTCAATTTTCGGATGAGCAACTGATGGGAGTCAAGAACGACAAATGGACTCTGTATTTTGATGGTGCATCTAATCAGTATAGCTATGGAAAAGAAGTTCTCCTTGTCACTCCTGACGAATCACATGTTTTCCTATCTCTGAAGCTCAACTTCGAGGTTACCAATAACTAAGCTGAGTATGAAGCGTGCTTAGCCGGGTTAGAGGCAGCCCTAGAACTAGGGGCAATGAAGCTAGATGTCATTAGGTATTCAACATTGATAGTCTCACAAGCAAGAGGAGATGGAAGGTCAAGGACGTAACACTGATCCTCTATCACCGAGAGATAGAAAAGTTAATACTGTACTTTGAATCAGTAATTTTCACTCATGTTCCGAGGCTACAAAACAAGTTCGCCGACGCACTGGCTACTTTGGCATCAATGATTGACATACCATCCAGGATTAGGATGAGACCATTGATTATTGAGCAGAAGAGAAAATTGATATATGAGATGACTGCAGCAATCGAAGAAAGCACAAACGAACTCACTTGGTACTTCGACATTCAAAACTTTGTGGAGAAGGGAGAATATCCCAAGTTTGCTAGCAAAAATGACAAAAGAATAATAAGGAGATTATCGGCGCAGTTTGTCATTTGTGGAGAAAAATTGTACAAACGAGGGCATTCTGGAGTCAATAAATTATATGTCAGTAGTGAAAAAGGTCGAGAATTGATGAAAGGAATATATGTAGGAGTCTGCGGGCCTCACATGTGTAGAAACATATTAGCCAAGAAGATCTTACGACAGGGGTTTTTTTAGATGACAATGGAGACAGACTGCATATAGTTTGTGCGAATGTGCCATAAGTGTCAGATCCATGCGAACCTTATGCATGTTCCCTCATCCCAGTTGTATAACTTGGCATCGCCATGGCCGTTCTCAGTATAGGGCATTGATGTGATTAGCAGAGTAACACCAAAGGCTTCGAATGGGCACAAATTCATTTTGGTGGCCATTGGCTATTTTACCAAATGGGTAGAAGCTGCCTCTTATTCAGTGTTGAAAGCCTCTCATGTTTTTAAGTTCATCAAACAGAATATCATTTGTCGATACGGGGTTTCTCATGAGGTCATCTCAGATAACGGCTCGCACTTCTAAGGTGAGGTCTTGGACCTTTTTTAAGAATATCAAATAGTGGCCCACAAGTCGTCACCATACCAGCCACAAACCAATGGCATAGTTGAGGCAGCAAACAAGAACGTCAAGAAGATTCTACAAAAGATGATCAGCTCACACAAAAATTGGTCGAAACATCTATCGTTCGCACTTTGAGGGTACAGGACGTCGATTAGAGCTTCAACAAAAATCACACCTTATTCTTTAGTGTATGGGATGAAAGTTGTGCTACCAATTGAGGTGAAAATCCTTTCACTAAGAGTAGTGGCTGAAGCCAGTATTTTAGAGGCAGAATAGCAGAGGAATTGGATGGAAAAGCTACTCCTGTTTGATGAAAGAAGACTGCAGGCTTTATTTCACGTATATGGATACCAAAGGAGGATAGCTCATGCGTTTAACAAGAAGGTCAAGACACAGGACTTGAAAGAAAGTGACTTGGTTCTTAAGGAGACCAGGGCTCCCGTATTTAACCCAATGAGCAAGTTCAAGCCAAACTTGTTCGGGCCGTTTCTGATCAAAACTATTATGATTGGTGGTGTAATAATTATCATGGACTTAGATGGAAATACGTTCTTCACTCCGATCAACTTGGACCAGCTCAAGAAATACTACCCTTGAGAGAAAAATTAATAAAATTAAAGCTTGCTGAATTGAAAATCGAAAAGAAAATCTAGGCAAAAGTTAGAGCAGCCCACAAGGCTGAAAATCCGAAAGGGCGATCTTGACAAAAGTTAGGGCACCATAAAAGGAGAGTGTTAATACCCGAGAGTAAACCAAATCCGAACTACGTTAAGGCCTGATTCTACTTTCTTGAGATACGTAGGCAGCTTCTTTTAAGAAGTTCGACCACCTTTTTTATTTTAGCCAGTTTTGAATCCAAGTAAAGATTAATGCAAATTTGTTTTTAAGTTTTGGTAATAAAGTCATTCGCATTGCAAAAAATGAAAAACTTAAGATAACTGCAAATCTTTTTCAAAATAAAAATGGAATACTTCATTTCATCATTAATTACAAAGTTGTGGGAATAAATGGCGGGCGCGCAAGTTCCAAACTATAAAAAGAAAAAAAAATTAAAAAAAGCTATGAAATCTAAAAAGAAAAAGTAGGTCTCTCAAATCTTCCTCCTTTCTTGTTTTCCTTCCTCTTTGTTTCGTTTTTCTTTATCTTGGATCAACCATGCCTTATACTCCTCAGGGAGCTTCGGACATTGCAGCTCTTGCATCTCCATCAGTGAACGAAATGGCCAAGCCTCCTGATACCTCCTCAGAAATGGGGCCTGAAGGGAGGATGAGTATAAGCGACCTCGAACATCGTGGAATATGATCTGACTACGGCCGAACTGCCTCATGATCTTGTGTGGGTAATAGAAAGTGGACAGTCGCAAGCCAATCAACAGAACGCCGGGATGGTCCATAGTGGTCAAGGACATAGTGGAGATCCGCCATCAAGAGCACTGCCAGTTAATGTCTGCTCCTGTTAAAGAGGAGAAATATTGTCTCCAAGTCGTCTCAGTAATGCATATCTGATAGTAAGAACGATAGACGAGGGCCGCAGCATTGTACCTGTCTGTAACTGGCTTCTACACGAGGTTTACCTTTTCTATTAGCCAAATCTATAAGGGAGGTTAGAGGTGAAAACCAAGAGAAATCAGTAAAAGGGGAATAAAATAAGAAGTAAAACAAGAGAAAAGTGGAAAATGAGCTTCCAAGCGAAGAAGCGAGAAAGAGCGAAGGAGCGCGTGATGACTCAGTTTTATAAGAATGGCCGACGAAGATTAATAAGATGGGCAGGGACGTAATGATGAACCCTCGGAGCCCGAACCTAAACTGGATGAAGGGATAGAAAGGGAGCATGATGATGAGCCCTTGGGGCTTGAATCTGAACTAGATGAAGGGATAGAAGGGGGACGTGATGATGAACTCTTACAGCCTGAACCTGAACTGGATAAAGATGTGATGATGAACCCTTGAAGCCTGAACCTAAACTAGATGGAGGAATAGAAGGGACGGCGTGATGATGAGCCCTTGAAACCCGAGCCTGAATTAGATGAAGGGGTAGAAGGTGGATATGATGATGAGCCCTTGGAGTCTGAACTTGAACTAGATGAAGGGATAGAAGGGAGCTAGCCGGAAGACCAAAAGAGCGGCCTCTAATGACACTAAAGTATATGAGAGTGCAAGGATTTTTGCTACTCATGGTCTACAGATTTGCAAAATGCACCCGTGATGGTTGAGTTGGGATGAAATTGACCCCCTTTAGGATACAACAAGAGGGACCTCGACAAAGGCCCGGGAGAGGGTGAATTAATCGTCGAATATTCGTGGAAGAGACAAATGGGACGTGATTAGTCTGTAAATATGTTCCTTCACATGAAGAAAGTGATACAATTCTTCTGGGTGTTGACTAATGATGCTATGCATGGTGCGTACCCTGTTAAGTTCTGAAGTTGGCTTGAGGATTGAGTAGTGGATAAATTGCCATCGAAGACTCGTAGAAAAAGCAAGTGGGAGGTGATTAATCTGCTACCTATGATGACATAAGGCTACGAGGGGCCGAGGGACAACACGCGGGCATCTCAAAAGGTTGAAAACATTAAACGCAGGCTAATAAGGAATTATTGAAAAGGAAAAAAGTTTACCTGAATAAGTAAAGGACTGCTAGCAAAAGTAGTAGTTGTGCCTCAACGAATAATGTCCAACCCAATCAGGGTCTCGGCAAGTATCATCGGGACAAAGTCCTTCCCCAACCACATCTAACCTGCAATGTCAACTATTGAACAGCTGACATGTCCATCAGAAGGAACCAGAAGGAAACGGGCAAGAAGGCAGAAGCACAATGCATAGCGGCGCTGCAGCTGAAAACTAAGGTCGCTAAGATCACCGGTATGATAAAACCTCTCAATAATTCAAGGAATGTCGAGGCAGTCGTCAGATGTCAAGAGAGAAGCCTCCAACCTAGATAAGCCGTAGAGTTGTATTATCTGCTGCCAATTAGAAAGGAAGAAGGTCGGCACGACTACAAATCTTCTCGGGCTAAGGTCTAGAATAGCAACAAACTCCTCTATAGTGGGGCACAATTCTTCAAGGTCGAAGCGAAAGACATGAGCTTGTGGATCCCACAAGTGTGCGATAGCCCTCAAAAATGACTCGTCAATCTTAACAGTTATTAGGGAGAATAGAGAGTTGATACCGAATGAGACAAAGTTAAAATGCTCGATATGTGAAAACTCTTCTATCCACGCAGAGAGAGCTATGGAAGAAAGCCATTGAAGTAAAAGTGACAGGAAATGGGGGACTCCAGTTCATACTTATGAGGCATGAAGAGATTGAACAATAGAAGGCTCGAAAAGGACCAAAGATTCCTGTGACTGCCACCTCGAAGTAAACGACCGCTACATCCGAAGGACAACTCGAACATCTAATACATAGCCGCAACCTTTTGAACCATGCGACCGTGTCCTTACTCTTGACATTCCTTGCGACCGCAAGGTCCTATCCATACGACCGCAACCTCTAATGGTTGCGTGTGTACTTCTGTTGCATCCTTATAGTGTCTCTTATATCTTGTGAACTATACTCTTTTGTTTATCAAGACATTCATGTTATTTGCACATAAGACATTCATTTGCCTAAGTTTATACTGTGATTTGTATCATGCAATCAAGATAATTCAAGATCTGAAGAAATAAAGCACAATCACATAAGTGAAAAAGTAAAAGGCTCGAATGTATACGAAAGTGTTGCAAGGGCACCCTAGCCCATCATCAAGTGAAACTGGGGCATGTAGGCTCGAAAGAACCAAATGTATCATAAAGCATCAAAATGTATCAGAATGTATGTGGAATAAATCAGTATGAAAAAAAGGGGAAAAGATCTCTCTCAAGTGTCTCTGACGAACTCGGTGGGAAGAGGTACCAACGTCTAAAGGGCCAGCCTTAAACGAATCAAACAACTCCTCCCAATCATCGCTGTCATTACCATCGCTGCCAGAAGAAAAAGATACGACTCAGGAGCGGCTCCGAGCAGATGAAATGGATCCTCAAGTATAGCGAGCTCGGGAGGAAGCGTGGGACCCACGACCTCGTGTTGGGCCTAGAACTGGAATCTACGACTTTGCCAGGCTGGAGACTGGAGCCAGTGGCTATCAAGAGGAGATAAAGATAAGTATAAGATATTAAAAAAGGCAAAAAGCTAAAGAAATCAAAAGGTACTCACTATGACTACTAGGGCAAAGGTAATACCAGCTGCTAGTATATAGGAACCTATTGGCGAATCAATGCTCTCTGTCCTAACAACAGAAGCATCATGCGATCTACCCACGCCTGATTAAACTGTGTAAAAGAGGATGCAGTTTGAGTAAAGTAAACAAAGGGGACAGCAAAAGTGGGAAAGAAGATGTAAGAACAAACCTGAGTCATGTTGGCTCTAAACTCCGGAGTCGGAGGAACATGAACTGGAAGGGCAAAGGGGTGGCCCGTTATGTAAGTAGGAACATCCCATGGGATCTCTAGACCCACCACTCTTCCTCCAGCCACTTCAACACCAGCGATTCTGGTTCCAGCACCAGCTCCAGTTTTACTAACCTCTGCTCCTACTCTCGAGGCTGCTGCCTCTCTCCCTCTTCCCCTGGCTTTGCCTGGTCCAGTAGGTAAATCCCCTGTAACTCCTGAACGAGGACCCATTGGTCCCATCATATGATCTTTCGCCCATATCATGTAGTCTGCAGTCGGCTCCAAGAAAGCAAATGCCGGGCTCTGAATAATGGAAATGACGAAAGTGGGTATGGAACCAGGAGTACCTAACATGGCTCTGGTCCATTTGGGAGGGAACAGTGCCCATGAAGTAAGTGAGAGCCTCCGCGGACTGAGGGTTGGTGGAGTCGAAAGGAATACTCGAATGCCTGTGATCATGGAGAAGTCAAACGGGGTCAGTGTGGCCTTGAATGTCTTGAAGTGGAAGGTGTTAGTGGTGTCCCACCACCTCTCTGCTAGTGCAGCCAGCTGAATTCTGTCATTACTGGTCTCACCCAACAATGGTATGAATTGCACAAAACCAGAAGCATCGATGAAGGCTCGACTAGGGGCTGGAAGAGCCGCATATCACTCTAGTACCTCACCTGAGCCATCAAAGCCACAGATGTATCTGCTAGCCTAAAAAAGCAAAAAGAAGATGATCAGAAGATATAATAAAGTCGTTGCAATAATACAGATGCAAAAGAGAATGAAGAAAGAGAAATAATCAAATCCTAATGCGAAGCATTGTCTAGGTATTTCTAAATCTAGACAACGTCCTTAGGTTTTCCTAAGCCCTAGTAAGCTAGCCACCCTAAGCCTTGGTGCGCCAGGAAAACCTTCTATCAAATTCTAAGTTCGTGTGTGTGTAACGATCCTTAGGTTCTCTTAAGCCCTAGTGAGCTAGGCACCCTAAGCCCTGGTGCGCCAGGCAAACCCTCTGTCAAACCCTAGGTTCGTGTGTGTGTGACAATCCTTAGGTTCTCTTAAACCCTAGTGAGCTAGGCACCCTATGCCTTGGTGCATCAGGCAAACCCTCTATCAAACCCTAGCTTTGTGTGTGTGTGTGACAATCCTTAGGTTCTCTTAAGCCTTAGTGAGTTAGGCACTCTAAGCCCTGGTGCGCCTGACAAACCCTCTATCAAACCCTAGGTTCGTGTGTGTATGACGATCCTTATGTTCTCTTAAGACCTAATGAGCTAGGCACTCTAAGCCCTGGTGCACCAGACAAACCCTCTATCAAACCCTAGGTTCGTGTGTATATGATGATCCTTAGGTTCTCTTAAGCCCTAATGAGCTAGGCACTCTAAACCCTGGTGCGCTAGACAAACCCTCTATCAAATCATAGGTTCATGTGTGTATGACGATCCTTAAGTTCTCTTAAGCCCTGGTGAGCTAGGCTCCCAAGCCCTGGTGTGCCAGGTAAACCCTTTATCAAACCCTAGGTTCAGTGTGTGTGTGATGATCCTTAGGTTCTCTTAAACTCCAGTGAGCTAGGCACCCTAAACCCTGGTGCGCCAAGCAAATTATTTTTTTAAATCCTAGGTTCGTGTGTGTGTGACGATCCTTAGGTTCTCTTAAGTCCGAGTGAGCTAGGCACCCTAAACCATAGTGCGCGAGGCAAACCCTCTGTTAAACCCTAGGTTCGTGTGTGTGTGGCGATCATTAGGTTCTCTTAAGCCCTAGTGAGATAGGCACCCTAAGCCCTGGTGCGCCAGGCAAACCCTCTATCAAGCTCTAGGTTTGTGTGTGTGTGATGATCATTAGGTTCTCTTAAACCCCTAGCGAGCTAGGCACCCTAATCCCTGGTGCGCCAAAAAAATCTTTTTTCAAACCCTAGGTTCGTGTGTGTGTGATGATCCTTAGGTTTTCTAAAGCCCTGCTCCTCAGGCACCCTAAGCTCTAATGCGCTAGGCAAATCCTTTTTCAAAACCTATGTTCGTGTATGTGTAACGATCCTTAGCTTCTCTTAAGTCCTAGTAAGGTAGGTACTCTAAGCCTTCGTACGCCAGGGAAATCCTTTTTCAAATCTTAGATTGGTGTTTGTGTGACGATCCTTAGATTTTCTTAAGCCCTAGCGAGCTAGGTACCTTAAGCCCTGGTGCGCCAGGCAAATCCTTTTTCAAACCCTTGGTTCGTGTGTGTGACGATCCTTAGATTTTCTTAAGCCCTAGCGAGCTAGGCACCCTAAGTCCTAGTGCGCTAAGCAAATTCTTTTTCAAACCCTAGGTTCGTATGTGTGTGACAATCCTTAGGTTTTCTAAAGCCCTGCTTCCCAAGCACCCTAAGCCTTGCTCCTCAGGCACCTATATGTTTTCTAAAGCCCTGCTTCTTAGGCACCCTAAGTCCTGCTCCTTAGGCACCTGTATGTTCTCTAAAGCCCTGCTTCTTAGGCATCTATGTTTTAAAATCTTATATGTTCTCTAAAGCCCTACTTCCCAAGCACCCCAAGCCCAGCTTCTCAGGAATCTATGTTTTGAAACCCTATGTTTTAAAGACCTGTTTTCTGGGCACCTATGTTCTAAACCCTAGCACCTAAGTGTTTATCCCAAAATCTCCAGTGGCTCAGGTAATCTGTTTAGTCCTCGATCCAATGTCCAGGTTTGTCCTTTTAATACTAACAATATGTTTGAATTACATTTTAAGTTCCTTTCATTAATTTGATTATCATGTTTGCATTTAACTAGAGCAATTGGTTATAAGTTCTTCAATCACATACGTCATGTCTCAAGTAACAGGGGATCCTAAACATGCATCTATGTTTAAATATAAAACTACAAGGCATGCTCTAATATTTTGAATTGAAAGAAAAGAAAAGAGGACTTATAACATGATTATGGCGGGAGAGGTGGTCCAGTGGCTCGCGGAGAAGAAGATCGGGAGCAACATCAACAACTGGAGGCTTGTATCTCCTCATCCCATTAGGTCTCAGATGATAAGGAGTTGGAGCATAATTGCAAGGGTCAAAAGGAGTAGGGATCCCCTCGCCAGCATGGGGATCCAGGAAATCAGCAATCTCGGCCTAGGCAGCCGCCTGCTCTGCTGCTGCCTGATCTGCAGCTACCTGTTCTGCGACAGCCACCCGTGTTGCCCTATCCTGATCCATGCATGCACGAAGTAAAGACCGCTCAGCATCGGTCGCAAGTACGTCCATAGCCCCAATGGAAGTGGAAAGATGAGGTGCGGTGATCCCACCAGTAGGAACACTGGAGTCGGTACCTCATATGGTTCCGAGAGAAGAGCTGTCAAAGGCGGAAGGACCTCACTGTGCCCCAAAGAAGTCATCACCATGACCGTGGCCCGTCATGTGGAGAAAAATGAAGGAGCTGCTAAGGAAGTGCTAAAAAAAGTTTTGGAAACCTCGAGTCTTGAGAGAGTTCGAGAGAGAGGAAAAGCTAAAGAGAGGGGGTGAGGAGTACGAATGAAGGCTTCCCCGCACGCTTGGGAGGTTTTTATGGCGCCTATACCTTGCGACCGCAACATCCAATGTTCGCGGTCGTACGATTTGTGAACCATTTTGTTGCGACCGCAAGGTTCATTTGAAAAGATGCTTGTGATCGGCAACTGTCCCAACGGTCACATCGCAACTTAGTCGTTTGAACCCTGCAACCGCCAGGTTTGAATGTTGCGGGCATGTGTTTTTTGTAATGATTGCGTTTCAGGATTTTTTGGTTACTTTGTATGGTGTGTTTGGGCGATTCTTTTGGGATATAAATTTAATTTTAAAGTCTTTACTTGATTTTTTAATTATTTTTAACCCGTTTTCGTCCCGAATTTTTAGGTCTTGACTCGACCTATTAATTTGAGATTTTTTCCCGATAAATTTAATTTTAAAATCTTTACTCGACTTTTTAATTATTTTATCCCGTGTTCTCGTCCCGAAGTTTTAGGTCATGTCTCGACCTATTAATTTGTGATTTTCATCCGATAAATTTAATTTTAAAATCTTTACTCGACTTTTTAATTGTTTTTATCTCGTTCTCGTCCTGAATTTTTAGATCTTGACTCGACCTATTAATTCATGCGTTCCCGGTTAAGATAATTTTTAAAATCTTGACTAGATCTCTTTAATTATCTTATCCCCAGCCGAGTTCTTAGATCTTGACCTGATCTTTAACTTGTTTGTTTACTTGTGATCCTCTGGGTCTTGACTCGATCTGTAAGATAGCTGTTGATCAAGTTTAGCATCTGCATCATGTTTTACATCCTACATCTTTTGTATTTGTTCCGAAACTACGTGTTGGTCTAATCTCTAGCAAAGGGGTACGTAGACAGTTCGATAGAAGTTTGAGCACGACCACCATCATATGTATGCTTGTGTGTTTTGCAGCCTAAAATTAGCAGCTCGGTCAAATGGATATTGTCTCTGGGTTTTTAACATAACTTGCATCACGCGTTACCGTACAAGTTGTGTCAAAGAGGGGCAATTGTAGACACCCCAATTTGACTCTGCCAAATCTTAGGCTTATCCAATTAAGTCCGATGATGAAAACCAAGTGAAATGACGTCTCTACACGATCCCTGGGAAGCAATTTAAATCCAGTACTCTGTGAAACCAAACCACAAGATCACATCTTTTAAGCTTTGAGGTCGCAACCTTCAAAACCTTGTGCCCTGGTTGTACACTAGCCCAAATAATTCACCCGCAAACTTTGAACCTCACGACCGTTGTCTTGGAAACTCTAAATGTTGTTACGGTCGCAACCTTCAAATGTGGCGACCACAAGCTTTGTGAGCCCAGTCTGAGCATCGGACGTGGCAGCACCTCATTAGTTAGCATGTTCTATATAAACGTACCTTTGGTACGATTTGAAAAAGGATTTTTTTCCTGACGTCGACATACTACTACTTTATCGAGTACAATCCTCAGTACGCCAGTACTCTGCCGTATTCTCGACTCATACCCTGACTCATATTACTGCTTGAGCTTGATTTATATACTAGAATTGGATTGCTACTCAAGGATCGAGCTGAAGATTCTGTGTTCCACGACTCGAGGGCTCCTCTGGATAGTCGCATTTTAGGTATTCCTTTGGAACCCCAACATTTTTCTCCTCACATTTTCTACCCCCGTGGGGAGGTCGGGTTTTAAATTTGAATATTAATTACTAAATTACATGTTTTACCTTTAATGCTGCCTTCACTAGGTTTAATCATCACATGTTTAATTGACAGATGTGATCAGTAGAATTGGGAGCATACTTATCTTTTAGTGTTGATATCGCTAGGTTTAATTACTTTGCTCGTATATTTGGTTCAAATAGTCTCAATTGCGTTCTATTTATACTATACACAAGCACCCCAATACTCTGTCCATTAAAAAGTGCTTACATTCCTTGTGGTTGCAATATCCTATTGTTGCGGTCATGATCAAAATGTACTGACATGTTTGCGGGTGTGATTCTGATACTCACGATCACAATTTTTTTGGTTTTCTGTTCTTGCGACCGTAACATCTGTATGTTGCGATCGCCATCTCTGTTTATTTCCAGCAGGTTTAATCTTGTTCCAGTACCCTGTTTCTGTAAGACCCTAGACCCGTTTTTTTTGGTGTTTTTCGGCGCGTGTTTGTTTTTTTCGTTTTAGCATGTTTATACGTGTTTTTAAGCATATTCGAGTGTAGAGATGGATGCGGGGTTGGTTCCCGGGGCCATTGGCTGTTGTGGTGCGAATTTAAAAAAAAGATATTTTCATGGCCTATAAATATCTAGCGTTATATATTTTCAAAAGATATTTTCAAAACTTCTCAGTTAAGTTTTCTCTTTTCCTCTCTACCTTCTCTCTAACTTCTCGGGGGCCCGGGGATAGGTTTTCGACTATCCAACAACGGATCCTCGCTATTGGCACGATAGGTTACACGTTCATCTGAACAGAATTTCATTTCAACAAAGCTCAGTTTTGCATGTGGATCGAGACGTCGAGTGTTTCATTTCAGCAAAGCTTGGTTTTGCATGTCGATCGAGACGTCAAGTTTTTAACTCACCGAGGTAGGATCCTAAACTCTTATATCTTATAAGGGTGCTACGTATAATTGTGTGTATTTTTACCGTTTTAAAATGCATAAAAATCGCTTTATGTTTCAAACGTTGGTTTTGGGGTTTAAAATCGTTTTTTGTTGATTTCGGTTAGATAAAATCGTGTTTAGGGTGTTTTTTTCGAGATTTTGGTGTTAGGCTTGGGCGTGCGTATGTTCGAGAGTGTTGGAAGGGAGCTTTGAGGCTTCGTTTTGGGCTCGGGAGGGTTGAAACAGTAGCTCGGAGTCGGTTTTCGCCTGAGTTCAGTCGACTGGACCTGGGAGGTCAGTCGACTCGATCATGGTTCAGTCGACTGGATCGTGGAGGTTAGTCGACTAACTAGTGTTTTTTGGGAAATTTTGTAAAATTCCAATGGCTTGTTTGGGTTGTCTGGATGGGGTCCAGTCAACTGGGTCCTGTGTTGGGCGTTTGGGTGTTTTTGTGGTTTTGTTGATTGTGTGGTGTCCTCTCAGTCAATTGGGTTATTGGGCTCGATTGACTACTCTCCTCTAGTGGTTTCTCAGTTGATTGGATTATGGGGTCCTGTCGATTGAAGTCACGGAGAGGGTGTTGGTCATTTCATACGGGGTGTTTTTTAGGGTTGGTATACTGAAAATCATATTTTTAGTATTTAATTTTATTTTAATAAAATTAATTTTTTATTTTATGAGA
>JAUMHN010447948.1:0-10909 GCA_032360265.1 Heliamphora ciliata
TCAACCTCACACGGTGATGCAACCTCTTCCCACGGCTCATAGGTATTCGAACCCAGAGCTCTAATACCAAGTTGTCATGCCCCAAACTCCGGACTACGTGAAACATCCATAAACAACCATACATGACACCCAACCCGAGAATATACTCTCAAAATAAATCATACATGCATTGTATATAAACGCCAAACGACAACAGTACACGACTCCAACGCCCGTAAAATATGTTATAACGTACATGTAACAAAACTAGCAAAAAGGAAGACTATAGCTCTTCCACCTCTTCAGCACCTGCAGATCAACCTCCGTGACCGGTACCTGAAAAAAGCAAATCCCACACCGTGAGCCAAGGCTCAGTAGATTCTAAACAACACATACTGTATAAGCTAAACATGCTCGATAAATGAAGTGCAGTTTTTGACTCTCTTTCAAGCCATTAAAACGATTTGAAAACAGTTTTAAACCATGACTCACCAGAGCCAGAAAACCATGTTCACATTCAAGGAAAAGCGAGGATAAAAACCATTTGTCGACTCATTAGAGCAATGAAAATGATTCATGTATTACGACTCCTGTAGGCCGATAATAGAGTATTTCGACTCCCGTAGGCCGATAATACAGTTTTTAGAAAATTGATCTATCCGTCCCAAAATGCAATACATGCAATCTATGAACACGTGCCTCGTCAAGACCTCATTTCAGTTCGTCAGATATCGTACACACACCGACTTTCACAGCCTACCTCATACACCGGCTTTTGCAGCCTACCTCGTTCACCAGCTTTCGCAGCCTACCTCATTCACCAACACACGCACACATGCATCAACAACCAGGATTTTACATCTATTGGATCACATATTCATCTAATCCATTTTATATACATATGCGAACCTAAACTAGGATTTAAAGCATATAACTATGCATCAACACGACGTTCCACAAACCACGTCACATGCCTATAAAACTCTAGGTTTTAAAGCATAAATCACATTACACATAACGATTGATATCACAACCACGTAATCCACTTATGTATTCCGTATATAAATAAACAGTTATAAATATGCACATAACATGTATAATAATACATCACGACGCTACCCGCCAAAACAAACCGACATCCACCCATAGGGACAACCCACACGACCATCATTGGCCTAAACACTCCCAACACGACCATCACAGGCCCACGACGCTCATCCACGCCAACACAACCCAACATCAACCCATGCACCTAACCGTGCATCAACAAGCCGCATCTACCATGCACATCACCCACGAGGGCGACACTCAAACGCACACCCGAGACCATGACACGACCCCCAAACCCACCACACAACCAACCGAACCCCCAAAAAAATCTACAGGTATTTAAATCAAGTAATTCCCATAAATTAATCAATCGAATATCATATGACACCAATCGGAAACCATGGAACCAACCCAAAACTACCAACAAACGCACACCCGGGGTCTAGTCGACTGACCTGTGATATCTTTGGGCGTGGCTTATAAATATCACTGTTTGGAGATATTTTGAGATATTTTGGGATATTTTCATCTCAGATCTGATTTTCTCTCTGTCTTCTCTCTAGATTTTGATGAGCCCGGGGCTCGATTTTCAGCGATCGGACTGCGGATTCTTTGTGTTGGTGTTGAGGGCTTTGCATATAGCCGGACAGAATTTAGTTTTGTCGAGGTTCAATTTTTGAGGCTTTGAGTTTTGACTCGTCGAGGTAGGATTCTAGACGCTACTGCTGTATAAGGGTGTTGTATGCGATTATATGTGTTTTTACCGGGTAGAAAATACAGCAAATGCCAGATTTATGTTTAAACCTTGGTTTTTTGAATAAAAAGCATATTTTTCACTTTTCTTGGCTTATTACATCATATGGCATGTGGGTTTATGGTTTTCAAATGGTGTTCTTGAAAATGGTGGAAAATGGTGATTTTTGATGAAAATCTCAACACTTAGTGTTTTGGAGGTTTAGAGCTCGCCTTTAGGGTTGAGTCTCAGGTTTTGAAACGTTTTATTGAAAATAGAAAAAAATATTTTGAAATATTTTGTTGATCTCCATGTTGATGGATGGATCTATATACATGTATAATGTATTTTACGAAAATATTTTCGTAGTTGAGCGACGGTACGATTTTTATGAAATGATTATCTAGATGTACCGGGATGACGGGTATTTGGCACAAGTTGCCCTCGATAAAAATCTAAAAACGTGCGCAGTGTAGGTAACTTTATTATCCTTCGGGGTAGTTCCCGAAAAGAAGGTCGGTTTTGGTGCTCTTTTCCCTCGGGTTGTCACCCGTAAAGTTAGCTTTTACGTCGTGGTGGTCCGTATAGAACTTGTCATTACCTAGCAAGTCTTGAGTGATGCTAGAACTAGGTAATGAGAAGGAGTCTATAGTTGTTACCTCTGTCCCCTTGTGACGGAGTCGGTACATAGGATTCATTTTACTTTATCTTCGGCTGCGTGTTCCGAGTGGAGCATACTATTTTATTTTCCTCAACTGTGTGTGTTCCGAGTGGAAAATATCTTTTATCTTTTCTCGATGTGTGATCCGAGTGGAAAAATGACGTTTTTCTTACAGTTTTTTTTCAACTGTAAAATGTGATTTTGCATTGTTTAAATGCTTGGTTGTGAAAGAAAAACTATTTTGGGATTTTGATGGAAAAACTTAGGGTTTTATGATGTAAAAAATTTTGGCTTTGTGGTTGAGTTGGCTCCCACTATGTGACATGTATGGTTTTGAGGACGGAAATGTAAGGTTTTATGAAATAAAACCGTTTTGAGGCTCGTGTTAGCGTGATGGAAAACTGGTGGTTTTCAGGATGAAAAACCTTTTTACCTCATGTGGTTGTGCTTGTATGCTTATGATTGCATAACCTGCTTTACAGCTTAATAGTTTATTTCTATTGGGCTTCAGCTCACGGTGTGAAATTTTGCTGTAAAACTTTTTTCAGGTAAGCGTGGTCCAGTAGGTTGACCTGGTGATGCCCGGAGGAGGCTGATGACAAGATCTTGTTATCTTGTCTTTGTTAGGTAGTTTATACCTTTCTGCATATGTTTCATGTTTTGAGATAACATGTTGTAAATCGTATACTATTCTATGGATGCATGCATGTTTTAATGCTTTTGAGAGAACCTTGTGTTGGTTGTTGTTTTCCGTAGTTTCATACTACGTTTTTCGTTGTTGGGATCAACGGTTTACAAACGAGATTTTCAAATGGTTTTTGCTTCACATAAACCTTTGTGTTTCGAGGTAGATTTTGGAACGGCCTAAGCTTCTTTTAAAAAGAAAAGATTTTCTTATCCAAAACTCGCATTTTGTTTTTAATGGCTTAACTTGTGGGGCTATAACTGTAATCTTTTGGCTACTCTTTTAAATCAATAAACCCTTGGCAATACATTTTTACAGAGGTTTTGGCCTTGTATGGTCTTCTGGTTTTTAAATCCCTTTTATTTGGGCAGTTTGCTGGTTGTTCTGTGGCTTTTCGCATGACCTGGAGTTTGGGGCGTGATAACTTGGTATCAGAGCTCTGGATTCGAATACCTAAAAGCCGTGGGAAGATGGTGCATCACCTTGTGAGGATGTGTGTGTGCTTGGTTGCACGTGTTTTGAACATGAGCTGTTGATGTCATGTATATGTGAGTATGGAGGTTGGACCTTATGATTGATTAGTCTTGCCTTCGGGCCTTTGGATTAACAAACTTGAAAACCAAGTTAGAACCGCGTTTCATGGACGTGATTTCTAGCAAGGAATCTAAGTGGGTTATCCAAAGTGACGCGTCATTCTTGTCGGTTCTCCTCGGTATCGGTGTTGTGTCCGCATGATCATTGTGGCTATGTGTTAGCATGACTATGTGGTATGTGGTAGAAGTAATATAATAGATCAACCTTAGATTGTCGTGTTTCGTGTTTTCTATAAAATAGTATTCTCTACAACTGAGTCACTGCTATTATATACTATACGAAAACTATGTTAGTTATTTAATTTTACTTGACATGATCAGTTGCCTAGATAATAAAATTTAATTTTACTTAGTAGAATCAGTTGCCTAGATAGTAAAATTAAAAAAAAATTGACCTGTTTGGTCTTATGAAGGATAGTAAACATCCCCCCAACGAGACATGCTATTCTCAGGTTGCCAAGCTACTGGCGAATTAATTTTAAAATGGTAAAGAGAATTAAATTAAAAGAAATTTAAAATTTTGCTCAACATAATTAACGGTATTTTTAAATTATATAGTTCTCATAATTAAAATAATTTTTAACCCACTCGCTTTAATACTTAAAGAAAATAAATTAACGAGAACGAATTTTGTTGACTGAAAACGTTACTTGAATATAGCTTTAACTACCAATGGTATTCATTCAATACCAGAAAATGTGTTTATTTCTGAAAAGGATTCTTTCTCACGGTCGAAATACATGAAGAAGAATAAGGTTCAGAAACAAGGATACACGATTTTCAGGATAGTTGGTGGGTCATAGACTGGTATGAAAAGGCCGAAAGGCAGATATTTTTACTGCAACCAGACACGGCACTAGAAAAAGTAATGTCCAGTATTTTTCAGAAGGCATAACAAACAGGATAATTTCTGTTCACCGATTGTGGAAACATGTTTAGCAATGTTATCTACAGGTACTTGGTGTGTAGATCCGGAAGCCACTAATTATGTCTGCAATTCATTGCAGGGGTTTTAGAAAATCCGACAACTCAGTAATAAGGAAATATATACCTGCATATGGGTAATAATACAAAAGTAACAGTAGTTGCAGTGGGAGATGTCACTCTCAATTTTAGTAGAAATCAAATTTTAATATTGAGAGATTGTCTTTATGTACCTTCCATTAGAAGGAACTTAGTTTTTGTTTTTAAATTGGTTAAAGACAGATATTTGATTTATTTTAATAACTCTGTTGTTATTAAGGATAATAAATGGGTTATCTGTTGTGGTATATTGGTGGATGATCATTATATTATTACTCAAATCTCTCCAATATTGTAACTAACTGAAATGAATAACACATCTAATTTACCATATAAGAGAAAATTTTCTTTTCTAATGGGCCAAACAGGTAAATAGACTGGTAGAAAATGGACCTTTGAGTTCATTAGAAGTGAAGACACTTCCAGTCTGTGAATCTTGCTTAGATGATAAAATGACCAAGATGTCTTTTTTGGCCAAAGACTATAGAGCTAAAGAACCGTTGGAGCTGGTTTATTCTGATGTGTGTGGTTCTATGATAATCTGGGCTAGAGGTGGCTTTGAGTACTTTGTCAATTTTATTGATGACTACTCAAGGTATGGATACATTTACCTGATGCACTGTAAGTTTGAATACTTTGAGAAATTTAAAGAATTCAAGACGAAGGTGAAAAAGCGTCTGCGTAAAAGTATCAAATCACTACAATTCGACCGTGGTGGAAAATACCTCTTTGGAGAGTTTAAGAACTACTTGTCATCAGAGGAGATTACATCCCAGTTGACTGAACCTGGCACTATGCAGCAAAATGGTGTAGCAGAAAGAAAAAATAGGACTCTTATGGAGATGGTAAGATCCATGATGAGTTATTCATGCTTAACCGATTTATTTTGAGGACTCGCTTTAAAGACAGCAGCTTATATTCTGAATTTGGTACCTTCTAAGTCAGTACCTACTACTCCTATAGAATTGTGGACCGAGCGTTACGCCTAGTCTAAAACACATTTGAATTTGGGGGTATTCAGCACATGTGCTGAAAGGAAACACAGGTAACTTGGAACTGATAACAAAAGTCTGTTTCTTTGTAGGGTATCCCAAGGGAACGAAAGATGGTCTATTTTATAATTTTAAGGATCAGAAGGTCAATGTTAGCACCAATGCTCAATTCTTAGAAAATGATTATATTATGGTTCATAGGCCCAATAAAAAAATTGTTCTAGAAGAACTGAAAAAAATACCAATAGAACGGAAGAACAAATCACTGATATCCCATTACCTCGTCGTAGTGGGAGGATTATCGGGGTAGATACAAATCAAGAATACGGTGCTGATGCACAAGGTTCAGATTCTGCACAGCGTGTTACTACTAGTACACAGACACATGTAGTACCTCGTCGCAGTGGGATGGTTGTTCATCAACCTGATCGGTAAATGTTCTTGGAAGAGTCTTTTGATAGGATCCTGACAGAATTGGATATTGAACCCTGTAACTATAATGAAACACTTCAAGATAAAGATGCAAATCTTTGACAAAGGGCTCTGAATTCAGAGATAAAATCTATGTATTCTAATCAGGTCTGAGAACTTGTAGAACCACCCGAATGGATAAAATTCATTGGATGCAAATGGATCTATAAAAAGAAGAAAGGAGCAGACATGAAGGTTGAAACTTTCAAAGCTACGACACCTGAGGAGATAGAGAAGATGAAAGTGGTTCCTTATGCTTCGACAGTAGAGAGCCTCATGTATGCTATGTTTTGCACTAGACCCGACATCTACTTTGTCGTTGGCATGGTTAGTAGATATCAGTCTAACCCCGAGTAGAAGCATTGGACTACGGTAAAGAATATAATCAAGTACCTGAAAGAGACTAAGGATTATTTGTTTGTTTACCAGACAGACAGTCTAGTACTTTTGGGGTACACAGACTCAAATTTTCAATCTGATAGGGATTTTCATAAGTCTACCTCAGGATATGTATTTACCTTAGGAGGTGGAGCTATAAGTTAGAAAGGTATCAATCAGTTTTGCATTGTTAATTCCACCATGGAGGTCGAGTACCTAGCAACTTCTGAAGCAGCCAAGATGGTCGTTTAGCTTTGGAACTTCCTGTTAGATCTACATGTGGTACTTTCAGTTCAATCGGCTATTACACTTTATTGTGACAATAGCAGAGCGGTTGCAAACTCGAAGGAACCAAGAATCCATACAAAAAGAAAACACATTGAGCGTAAGTATCACCTGATACAAGAAATTATACAGAGAGGCGATGTTACTGTAATCAAAATTGCATCAAGAGACAACCTTGCAGATCCTTTACAAAGAACTTACAGACTAAGACTTTTTATAGTCATGTAAATGGTATAGGAGTCAAATGTATGTCAGTATGATTTTGAATATATGTGGGAGATTATTAAGGTTGATATACTAAAAATTATGTTTTTTATTATTTAATTTAATAAAATTAATTTTTCATTTTATGAGAATATTTATAAGCAATGTATGTGTATCATTTCTTTAATGTTATGCATGGATGTCTGATATTCTGTATAGTATTTAATCTGCTGTGTAGAGTACGATTTGCACGCAGAAAATCAGATTTTAAGTTCTTGCAAAATATAAGTTTTATGTTCACAATTTAGATGAAAATGGACATATCATCAGTATGACTGTGGCACAAAATTTTAGTAAGCTTGTTTTGATTACGGAGAACAGATAATAGCGTCGTCTATTATTCTGACTCTCTGTACCAGTACACTTTGCATGTATTGAACGGAACATTTGGGGTAATTAATTTTATACAGACTATGTAAATTAATAAACACCCTAAGATTATTATAAATAGTGCTTATCCTCTTAATTATGAAATAATTATTGATTTGCGTATATTTAATATTCGTTATTTTAATTCATTATAGGGTGCGATCTTATATAGGTCTATATTTTCGGTGAGTTCGATGGCTGTATTATTTATATGGTGAATATTAATTATTGACGAAATTCACATCCTAAAAGATCAGGATTAATGATACCTCTTAAGGAAGCTTATAAGTTTTGACTGGGCCAAACCCTGCAGCTGAATTTGATTATTTGACGGTCAAATAAGTTAAAGAAAAAGTCTTAAGGAATATCAAGATGTTGATTAAATTAAATTGTCAGTAATTTAATTTAATTAGCGGGTATCGGGAATCTTAACGTGGGAGAAATAGTAAGTATTTAACAACAGGAGCTCAATGTAAGATGGTCTTGAGGTTATGGGTCAGAGTGCAATTATAGTTCTTTAGTGATGTAAATTGTAATTCAGTATTTTATGAAAATTGCAGAAACTGCTGCTAGTTTTCCATAATTATAGATACCGCTATGAGATTTACTTAATTGCGAAAACCGCTGATACTTGTTTGTGTTCAACTGGAAGTCTTACTCATAATTACTTCTCAGGTCCTTGCTGTAACCCTATAAATATGCGGGTAGGCTGAACTAGTTTCATAACTTGTATTCTAAAACTAAGGCTGTCCAGGTTCTGTCGGTACGCATTCTTGATAGATTGTAGCCCACCCTACATTCAAGAATCGCATAAGGGAATACAGTAAAAGATCTGACATGAGTTTCAACTCGAATTTAAATCATAGTTGAAGATTCAACCAGTAAAAATGTATTCTTCTAAATTAATTTCAGATGCACGGGTTTTATTTTGATCGATCGTTATCAAAAGTTTTATCTGGAGCCCATTTTAGCTTTTGCTCGTCTAGTTAATTTTTTCATATAATTATTTGAAAAAATAATAATTTTGGCAGTCTTGCGTCTAATATCTTCTTGGTAAACTAGCATACAATCCTTTATCTTTTTCAGGTACTTGAACATATTTTTTATCACAGTCCAATGCCCTTGCCCTTGGTTAGACTAATAACTGCTAACCATTCCAATAGCAAAGTAAATGTCGAATCCTGTAAAAAGCATAGCATATAGTAGGTTTCCTACTGTCTAAGCATAAGGAACAGCTTTCATCTTCTCTATCTCATCAGGTGTCTTAGGACACTGATCCTTGGATAGAGTGATTCCATACCTGAAAGGGAGAAACCCTTTCTTGGAATTCTGCATGCTAAAACGAGTAAGGATATCATCGATATACATTGCTTGTGATAAGCTCAACATATTTTATTTTCGATCTCGCAAAAACTTAATCCCAAGGATGTGACTGGCTTCTCCCAAGTCCTTTATATCAAACTGCCTAGATAACTATACTTTTATCGAAGATTACACCCCCACATCTTTTTCGATGAGCAAGATATCATCTACATAAAGTACTAGGAAGACCACCACGCTTCCATCACGCTTCCATCACGCTTCCTGTACACACAGGACTCATCTGGGCTTTTATCAAAACTATAAGACTTTATGGATTGATCAAACAAAATATTCCAAGACCTCGATACCTACTTAAGTCCATAAATAGATTTCTTAAACTCGCACAACATGTGCTCCTGGCCCTTTGTTATGAAACTATTTTATTGTACCACATAGATACACTTGTCAAGCCTTCCATTAAGAAAAGCTGTCTCGATATCCATTTGCCAAATTTCATAATCGAAATGAACCGCAATGGATAAGAGAATCCGAATAGACTTAAGCATGGCTACCAGCGAAAAAGTTTCCTCATAATCGATCACTTCTTTTTGAGTGAACCCTTTAGCAACAAGCTTAGCTTTGAAGGTTTTAACCTTCTCGTCTGCTCCTCTCCTCCTCTTATAGATCCACTTACATTCAATGGGCTTTATCATTTCAGGTGGTTCTACAAGTTTCTAGACCTGATTAGAATACATAGATTCTATCTCTGAATTTATAACTTTTTGCCAAAAATTTGTATCTTTGTCCTGGAGTGCTTCATTGTAGTTATAGAGTTCGGTATCTAATTCTGTCGGGATCTTATCAAAAGATTCCCCCAAGAACATATATCGATCGGGTTAATGAACAATCCTCCCACTACGACGAGGCACTATCTGCGTTTGTGTACTAGTAGTAATGCGCTGTGTAGAATATGAACCCTGTGCACCATTACCTACATGCTCGTCAGGCATGTTAATGGTAACACCCTGATCAGGATCTACACATGTCCCAATAATCCTTCCACTACGACGAGGCAATAGAATAACAGTGACTTGTGGTTCCTCTTTCATTCTACTAGTATTTTCTCTTAATTCTTTTAAAATAAGTTTACTTGTGGGTCTGTGATCCATGATATAATTCTCTTTCAAAAATCGAGTATTGGTGCTAACAATGACCTTCTGATTCTTAGAATTATAAAATAAATCACCCTTCATTCCCTTGGGATACCCGACAAAGAAACAGACTTCTATCATCGATTCCAACTTACCCGCATTCCCTTTCAACACATGTGCTAGTCACCCTCAAATCCAAATGTGTCTCAAACTAGGCTTGCGCCCAGTCCATAATTCTGTAGGAGTAGAAGGTACTGACTTAAAAGATACCAAGTTCAAAATATAAGTCGTTATCTCTAATGCGAGTCCCCAAAAACGAATTGGGTAATTTTGAATAACTCATCATTGACCTTACCATCTCCATAAGAGTTCTATTTCTTATTTTTCTTACACCATTTTGCTGTAGAATCCCCCGTGCAATTAACTGGGATATAATCTTCTTTGACGATAATTAGTCCCTAAACTCCCCAATGAGGTACTTTGTCACACCCCAAACTCCGGATCATGCGAAAAGCCACCGACTAACCACCAAACCGTCCAAACAAAAGGGATTTAAAATCAGAAGACCAAATAAGGCTAAAACCTTTGTAAAAATGTACTACCGATGGTTTATTGATTTAAAAGAGTAGCTAAAAGACTACAGTTATAGCCCTATAGCTCAGATTTTAAAAAGAAAGTACGAGTTTTGAATAAGAAAATCTTTTTGTTTTAAAAGAAACTTAGGCCATTCCAAAATCTACCTTGAAGCACAAAAGTTTATATGAAGCAAAACCATTTGAAAATCTCGTTTGTAAACTGTTGATCCCAACAACGAAAAACATAGTATGAAACTACAGAAAACAACAACCGACCCAAGGTTCTCTCGAAAGTATTAAAACATGCATACATCCATAATCGCAGTATACGATTTACAACATGTTACAAATAAACATGAAACATATACAACAAGAATAAGCTACCTATCAAGACAAAA
>JAUMHN010447958.1:0-10908 GCA_032360265.1 Heliamphora ciliata
TGCATGAAATGTCATGAAATGATACAATGCATCCTAAGCTCTGGGTTTTTTAAAAAAAATTTTGAACTTTCGCTCTGTCGGTGGTCGTGATGGTGGTGGTCGACAGCGTCAGGCGTGGTCGGCGACGGCGGTGGCGACGGCTTGGTCGTGGTTCACTGTGTGAGAGTTTTGTATATATGTATATGGATGATATGTTTTATATTATTTGTTTATATATATATATATATATATATATATATATATGATCCTTGGCGGCAAACGGCTGAGGCTTACTCATCACACGGCAAATTTTAGTTTTGATGCGTGGCGAGACGTGGCAACTTTTGGTGTTTTTGTATTTTTTTATGTATTTATTTTTGTATCAATTTAAAATTTTTAATGTAAAATTTTTGATTCGGAAAAATTCAAAAAATTTAATATAAACTTTTAATGTCGATTCGGGAATTTAGTATCGTTAGAATTTTAATAGCATGTTCCTAAATACAAGTTTTAAATTTTTATGTGTATCGAATTTTAACGAATTTTATTAAGCTTTTTCAATTAACTTTTTATTTATAAAGTTTTATCATGAATTATATTTTAAGAGTATCGGCTAATTATTTTTTTTTTCTTTCATAATTTAAATACTGAATTTTACAATCATATAGCTGACATGATGCCTATCTACAAGCAACAACACAAACCTCCAGCTCCAGAGAGAAGCTCACTTTATTGACCTATAATTCCAAAGAATACATTCTGTAACGACCCGGTACAAATCTTAGTTGTGATAATTCGATTAATAATGACCCATGTAAAGACCCAGCTCAAACCCTAAGTGTTAATGACAGATAGTCCACGAGACCATAGAACACATAAGAAATTCAGAACCCTAATTCGAATCGAAAACCCTAAGTTCGGCCCGAAAATCCCAACAAGATCCAAAACTCAGGCAACAAAACCTTAACACTTGGAGAGTCTTCCAAAATTCTAAATGAAGTAAATATCATGAAATAATGAGTTAAAAATCAAAAATCCTCACAAATAGGATAAAATAACCATTTTGCCCCTAGTACAGCAAAAAGTCATAAAAACCTAAATTTTGATACATAGATACCCTAAATCAAATATTTAAGTACAATTAAGTAGTAAAAAATAAAATAACATCAAAAATACCAAAAATACCCCTTAGTGGCCGACCACCTTGGGAAGTGTGCCAAAAAGTGACTTTTTGCTTTTTTTAAAAAAACTTAAAATGATGAGAAATGTATTAAATTAACCATTATGATGATCCAATACTTGTTAAACAAGTAATATACATAATAATATAGTGTTATAGGTCAACAAAAGTAAACAAATCATTATTGAAGTTCATACACAACAAAACAAGCCAAAAAGTCATATATTGTCGAAATAGTTTAATTTGACTTAAAAGACTACATCTATTTAATCAATTGCTATGGAAACTATAATAACACATGAAAATACTATATTTCTCATAAACATATTAAAATAATAAGTAGAAGTAGATAAAAACACTAAAAAGTTATATCAAATTAACTTTTAATGCATTCTCTTGCACAAAATAGCGCGCAAACCAATGCAAAACCCCTTAATTGATGTGGGGTCAGGTTTTGATTCCCAAACTGACCCCTAGCAATATTTATGTTTCCCATCTCTGATTTTTAGGCTGCAAAAGTTGCACTCATTCAATTCCCCTCATATCTCATTTAATTAAAAGAATAAAAAGTCTTTCAAAGGTATCGTTTTGTCTTTCACATGTTTCCTAGCCTTGCCTATATAAAAAGAGCCAAACATCCTCTTCTCCATATGTTATTTTCATGCAAGAGATGGAGAGGAACTAGAAACACTTTGATCTTGAGAGTTAAGGTGAGTTTGAGGAAGGAAAATGAAGGAAAAGGAAGAAACCGAGAAGATTTTTGAAAGCTAAGTCCAAATCAACTCTCCACCCTTGTCACGCTCCGAACCCCGGGGACCCGTGAACCGACCACAAGCCATACCTCCTAAGGATCATCATTTACTATTTTCATTCAATATAGAATTTGAGTTCCGATTATATAAAATTTTTTTAAACACCCATATCCTCGCACATCCAATTTAAAACAAATGCCTGAAATCCCGAAAGTTCATTCACAATCATAATATCTTTAATTACAATCCTCCATTCTAATTTATATACAAACATGGTATAGAACAAAAAAAAAGATCTTTCTTCCAGCCCTTCTCAAAGTGCTTTCCTTGCCTTGGTTTTGCCTCTGGTCCTCAAGACTTAAAATGGTTTGATAAACATACGTGAGCCGAAACTCGTAAGATATAGATTAACTCACATGTAATGCATGACTTGTGAGGTGTGATGGGTGCAACCGAAGTAAAATGCATATTTTTACCAACTCATTAACATGCACACACCCACGCACGCCAAATCATTCCCATTTATTCTTTCACATTATCTATATCATCATTCCATTATCCGATTTTTCACAGAAATCGTGTCACATTTTTTGTACCCGGTTTATCACAAAGCCGTATCATAATTAATTTATCATAGTTAATTAACCAATATCGGGTTGCTTATAAAAACCCCTTCCTATTATCCCAATAGGCAACGCGAAGCCATTGGGTAATAGATAGCTCAATAACTCACCACGATACAGCACCACATTTCGGGGGCTAACCTGTCGGCATGTGGTCCCCATCTTGCGCAAGTTTTCAGTCTTTTACCGCGGACCCGCCAGGCCAACTTAATCCACATTAATCCATACGGTTCATTATTTATTCATTTTTCACAAAAATCCGGGAGTCCAACCCACAACTGGTTCCTCTCCCCAAATATTTTATCATAGTACCTCTTTTCAATATTTACATCTCAACTTTCCATTTTATTTTCAATCAAGTCTTATTTTAGCATTCTATCCAATCTTTCAATTCAAATGCCATCATAAATTTCAACACATAATTTCTCGTAAATCACATTCCGTTTATCAACTTCATGAAATGCCAACGCGTAATTAACTCACACATGACCATGTCATTTGAAACAATCGGAGTGCACCCACTATATGCATATACATGTATATACAAGTCAAAATTCACGTTTCTTTTCTAAAACTCAAAATTTTAATGATAACCACATCACAACATAACTCATAATTACCCATAATCGTACTCGTTCTTTAAACCTCAGTTACATGTCAAGAACTCATTTTCGTCGCAAATACCTCCAATCGGTATGATACTAGCATCCTAATCCAAGCGTAGTAAAGTAGTTATATTCATAGCCCAAGGAATAAGAAATTCAATGAAAATATTTAATATTGATGAAAATATATTTTTTCAAAGCATTTGGCCAAAAACGGGTGGAAAATGGTTAAGAAAATTTGATATACCCACACTATTTCAATCATAACATTTTCTACAAAATGAATTTTTTGTGAGAGTAGTCTTGTTGGAAAGAGGACTTATGGGGCTTCGATTTGAGTATAATAACAACCCAATTCGGAGTCTGGATAAGGGAGATATGATCGAACAAAGTTGGCCCTGTGCAGTCAGTCCGCTCGAGCGCCCAACTCTCTGCCAGTTGAGCGCTCGAGCGGACAGAGCTCATCTCGAGCGCGCTGGTTCCCGACAAAACCCCAGATTTGCCCCGGTTTTGATTTTCAAACCCCAAAACACAAACACTCATGAATATGCTTCAAATCCCTATTTTCACCCATAAATGTTTGTTTCCAAGCATCATAAACTCTTTTTATACAATCAGTTCACAAAATCATGGTTTATTATTTCTCAAAACCCCAATTTTCATGAAAACCCAACTCAACTCACACATGAACCTATCAATCCTTCAACTCATGCATAAAATCTATTTTATTTTACTCACATAATCAAAATATCAACTCAAATCAACTCACACATATGAGAGAATCTAGGTCCTACCTTGGATTTGCCCAAAAGCTTGATATTACTCAAATTTCTCTCTCCCAGGGTTTGGATGTTGAGAAATCTTGCCTCCTTAGTACTTTATCTTCCATTTTCTTGCTCCAAAGCTTGATTTCCATCCTCGGTGGCACTCAATTTGCTTCATCCCTTCCGTTTTCATGGTGGGGGATTAGGTTTTCTCTCACTCTCGCTCTCTCTAGAGATGGACAAAGGGAAGAAGAAGAAGGGAAGAGAAGAGAAAAGAGGAGAAGAGAAATGGGTCTCCCTTTCCTCACGTGGCCCTATATATATATATATATATATATATATATATTCTCTCAAAATATCACCATGGTTCGAGAATACTCTAAACTTCTCCCGATAGTTTGCTCGAACGAATCCCCACCGCTCGAGCGGTGACTCTTGAAGCCAAATTCTGCGAATTTTCTTAACATTCAACTCAAATCTCCCATTTTTCTCACATTTCAATACTTAAATCTTTCCATTAGCACACCCATGTCAATATCATGTATCACCAAGTATCTCAAATATTTATTTTCACACATCATTAATTCAATTGTAAATGAGCAAAATTTTATGACACCCAAGCCCAAATTTTCTTTAGTCTCTTCTCTTATCAAAAATATTATTGAACAAAATAAACAGGTACCGAGTCCTTACAACTTTTCCCCCTTTCGGAATTTCGTCCCCGAAATTGATTTCAAGTCACATCAACTGTCCTTTAATTTTAATATCAGTTCTCACACTTCTCTAGTCATTCGATCTACATAGTGCCTTTCTTAATCCACAATTCTGATCATTCTTTCTAAACAAATTGACTCAAAGATATTAAAACGCCTCTGTTACCATTAGGTTTAACTTCCAAACTCCACACACCAACATTTCACAAACACCATAATCATCTGTATATCATCGAAGAGTACTCATATCGGGCTTGACCAATCTAAAATGGTTCATCGTTTAATATAACGTCAATTCTTACCCGAAACAACCACAAGAGCTGGAGTCAACCACTCCTTCATTGATCATCGACTAGCCCTCCATGACCATCATCTCACCTTACATACACGTTCTCACAGAATAATCATTCTCAACCATAGCATTATGCATCCCGAGTCTTACTATCGGTAGATTCTCCTGACTTTGTCAAATCACCATCTAATTGACTGTTGTACTCCAGTGTATACCGAGGATTACTTCTCTAACCTAGATATATGTTGCCAAACTCGAACATTGTTCACAAGGGTTCATGCATTACCCTAAATTCGTCCATACCCTTACGGCCAACTAACCACCACAAACTCAAAACCAGATCACTACTTTCACTGCTTCACTCCAATCCTTCAATCATCGAAACGAAACCAACACTGCCACTTGAATCTCATGAACCACTAAGATTGAGTACTTCACATGAATCAAAGTCCCATAGTTGTACACTTACCCATACAAAATTGATCACATCCCTCATCATGACGTCATGCACATAGCCATCCGTCTTTCAAGTCTACCATGCTTCAGATTAAACAATTTTTAATCTTCTACACTTACATTGCCTCCACCCATCGATATTATAATACGCATTCGCACCGTCCCTTTGAATGGTCAAACCACTCCTCGCACCTTAAAATTTCTATGAAATACAAAGCTCCAAACAGAACACGATTCCAGACTTAAAAGAGCCCACCAAAAGCACACCACGCGAATATCCCAGCCGCAAGATTCTAAAAAATTTTCCACACTTGTCGGGAGCTAGAGGCACAACCGTACCCACATAACTCAGAACAAGCTACATACAACGGTTAACGATTTACATTGGATCATTGTAGATAGAACTCTATGTCTCAACACTAGCTTCCTGGTCCACAAAACAAACACTCCTGGCCTACCAACTCATTCTCAAGGAAAACGCAATTCGATGTACTTATATCCACCTAATAGAGCAAAGAAGCTCCATCCAGAAAGCCCACGAGGAACTCAGTCTTTCGATCACCCAATTTGGCAGCACTCATGCCTTAGGTACACACTCAAGGATCACCACATGAACACTAATCCACTGAGACTCCCATCTTCCCCAAACAACTAGAAACCATGGCCCAACTTCAACGTACTCCTAATACCCATTAACACTTGGTCTTCACAAAATTCTGTAAATCTCACCTTGAGGTCACATAGCCCATAACCACACAACTACCGTCAACCCCGAGCCTGATACCCTGGTCATCCACTTCACTTAAGCTCTTAACTCTCAGACTTCATTCGCACACACAAGAACATCGTCAATCCTCATACCTCGTACCATACATCCCATAGAACTACAAACTCATCACCCGTCATACACTGAGACACAACACCAACATTCCCATCGCGCTAAAACCTCACTTTACAAGGTTACACGTCACTAACCTAACTTTCACTGGGAAAACCAGAGCCTCGAACCCACTATCCAAGCAACTTTCATAAAAAGTGCACAACACCAAACAAAGGAAACCCAATTCTTGAGACCTTTCATCTAAAGTTAATAACCTCCACAACCATGCAAGCGTCTCCTGCAGTTCCGCTTCTCAGGCACACACCTATCACAGACATCTTAACCCATGGTTTCTTGCCCATTGCTTCAGATCACTCAAACCACATGGTACTGTTAAACTTTATTACCTCGTACTTCGTTCCCATGGGCAAACAACTTACCCACCTCTACAAACAACCTCCAAACATGTCACACTCAGGACATACCATTTCAGCACTAGGCCTACTGCACTTTCGAACCCTTCTACGGTCCTTTCAAACACATACACCCAGCATGGTTTCCAAACACGATCTCCTGATCAGCCAAACCATGGATCTGTATTCCCCTAGGAATTACACAGAACCAATACCCGAGGATCTCACCACCCAAACAATTGAACCATTGAACTCCCTTAGGGACCTCACCCGACTTGAACTGAAGCTACCAGCATTTCATACAAACCAAACTACATCTCCAAAGACATTACTCACACACTCAGGTTCACACAGGCTTTTCAAGAAACCGTGAGCCATCGAATCCACATTCTTACGATCCCACCGTTTTACTTCTGCCAAGAATGACCAATCACACCCGTCAACTAATCATGAAATATCTCTCTTCCTAGGGAAACCACGGGCTAACACTAGGTTCTTACTCAACGTCACTACATTTTAGGGCAACCAATATACACTCGTCTCGAGAGAAGGTTAACCACAAGCCCTTGAAAAGACATCTATCACCATCGTACAAACGTTATCGGCCACCATTCACAATGTGTACATTATACGTCGCACTAGGTCTTCGCACTTAGATCTCTACTCAAGAACATTAACTACCACCTACTCCTTCACATCTCAACGAGGCTTCACACGCGTCCACAAGACTCTCACCAGTTAACCACTAAGGATAACATCAACTTACGGTCACGTGATACTAACAAGCAAACAAGTAGGAAAAACTATGCTACAGTCTTAAGCTCGCGACTCTGGTACACCCACTAAAAACATAAAACATTCAGCCGAGAGCACCTGTCTCTTATGTCAGCACAAAAGTACCACCGGCACTTCACTATCTGAACATGATAGTAACCAAACGCAATATAAACAAAACGAACCTCGCCTACTAAATATAGACCAAACGGCACCATCCTTTCCCTCGCCCCTAAGGGTAAGATAACACCACCATCTCTAAATCTTACGCCATGTCACATATTACCAACATCATGCCCTTATGGGACCTCCTTATACCGACACGTCATCCCGAGACGACCAAGTCAACTACACCAACAACATCTGTACCATGCTCCACAAACTTCACATACTCACACTCACTTTCTTACCCAACACCATGTATTTCACACTGTCTCCCAATTATGAGAACAACAAATCTAGCCACAAATCTCAAATTTGTGAAAATTTCCATGTAATCTCAAACCATCGCTCATCCAATCACTACCATCTTTGACATACATCTCATCATACGTACATACACCGCACTCGATAACCAACCTGTCGGAAACATCTTGAATTCACACACTCATTCCTCATACAACTCTCGACTTTTATCAAGAAACACAACTCAGCACCACGCCATGAGGGAAACACAAGGGTCATCAACCTGACCTTCAAAATCACAAGATACCATGGTGGTTATCAACAACACCCCTCAGGGTAAGGGACATTCCCAATCACGTGCCTAGGCATAGACTTTCTAACACACTTTAGGTCGGAGATTATTACGCTCCCGTCCACTACGTTCCCGTCCACTATGCTCGTCCGTACCCAATCTCAGGGTACACGACTCATGACACAGCACAGCTCAAGATATAGCACGGCTCATGACGTGCATAATCCTCAACACGCCTAAAACCACACTTCATATCCAACCACGACGAACCACCTCCAAGAGGTTTCAAAGCTCTACCTTAGTTATTCGATAGGCTACTGGTAATACAACTCATACAGCACACCGCAGGCAACTAACTACGATCACCCCCCATTCTCCTCGGTACAACACACTCCAAACAATCAATACTCATCTCTCAGATTTGCACCCACCACAATCACTGAACCCCAGCTCATAATTTCACCACTCATACCACCATCCGGACCACAACTCATTCTAGTCTCTCGGGCATAGCCCCTACAACAAAGATATCACAACACCCAACTAGGTCAAACTCAACCTAACCTCCTAAAGCCAAGCTACATACTACTCAACACCTAGTCACATCGCATCCACGTATTCACATACTGAGAGAAAGCCTTAGAGCAACGCGACAATCCAGGCAACTAATTTGGATTTCTCATAGAAAAAACGTCGGCTAAACGCTTTTCTATTTTGAATCCCAAAATAGCTGATCGGACGCCATATGGCATGCCACATCACCCCAAGACTTAACCCTCCATGCTCATATAAACACATAACACGCGCAAGGCAATTTAATCACAAACCCATGCAAGCACACAATTCATGCTGTGTAGTGGTACCTAATCTCGTCAAACAGGTCACATACTAAGGTCATCGTTACTTCCCACGGCTCCTAGGTCTTCGAACCTAGAGCTCTAATACCATTCTGTCACGCCCCGAACCCCGAGGACTCATGAACTGACCCCAAGCTATACCTTCTAAGGAACATCATTTACTATTTTCATTCAACATTGAATTTGAGTTTCGATTATATAAAAAAAATATTTTAAACACCCATATCCTCGCACATATCCAATTTAAAACAAATGCCTGAAACCCCAAAAGTTCATTCACAATCATAATATCTTTAATTACAATCCTCCATTCCAGTTTATATACAAACATGGTATAGAACGAAAAAAGATCTTTCTTCAAGCCCTTCTCAATGTGCTTTTCTTGCCTTGGTTTCGCCTCTGGTCCTCAAGACCTGAAATGGTTTGGTAAATATACGTGAGCCGAAACTCGTAGGATATAGATTAACTCACATGTAATGCATGATTTGTGAGGTGTGATGGGTGCAACCGAAATAAAATGCATATTTTTACCAACTCATTATTCCTTCACATGCACACACCCACGCACGTCAATTCACTCCCATTTATTCTTTCACATTATCCATATCATCATTCCATTATCCGATTTTTCACAGAAATCGTGTCACATTTTCAGTACCTGATTTATCACAAAGCCATATCACAATTAATTTGTCACAGTTAATAAACCGATATCGGGTGCAACTTATAGAAACTCCTCCGTATTATCCCAATAGGCTATGCGAAGCCATTGGGTAATAGATAGCTCTATAACTCACCACGATACAACACCACATTTCGGGAGCTAACCCGTGGACATGTGGTCCCCATCTTGCACAAGTTTTCGATCTTTCACCGCGGACCCTTTAGGCCAACTTAATCAACATTAATCCATACGGTTCATTATTTATTCATTTTTACAAAAACCCGGGAGTCCAACCCACACCTGGTTCCTCTTCTCAAATATTATTTCATAGTACCTCTTTTCAATATTTACATCTCAACTTTCCATTTTATTTCCAATCAAGTCTTATTTTAGCATTCTATCCTATCTTTTAATTCAAATGCCGTCATAAATTTCAACACATAATTCCTCGTAAATCACATTCCATTTGTCAACTTCATGAAATGCCAACGCGAAATTAACTCACACATGACCATGTCATTTGAAACAATCGGAGTGCACCCACCATATGCATATACATGTATATACAAGTCAAAATTCACATTTATTTTCTAAACCTCAAAATTTTAATGATAACCATATCACGACATAACCTATAATTATCCATAATCGTACTCGTTCTTCAAACCTCAGTTACATGTCAAGAACTCATTTTCGTCGCAAATACCTCCAATCGGTATGATTAGCATCCCAATCTAAGCATAGTAAAGTAGTTACATTCGTAGCCCAAGGGATAACAAATTCGATGAAAAGGTTTAATATTGATGAAAATATACTTTTTCAAAGCATTTGGCCAAAAATGGGTGAAAAATGGTTAATAAAATTTGACATACCCCCACTATTTCAATCATAACTTTTTCCACAAAACGAATTTTTTTGTGAGAGTAGTCTTGTTAGAAAGAGGACTTCTGTGGCTTCGATTTGAGTACAAAAACGACCCAATTTGAAGTCCGAATGAGGAAAATATGATTGAACAGAGTTAGTCCTGCGCAGTCAGTCCGCTCGAGCAGACGTCGAGCACTCGAGTGCCCAACTCTCTGCCAGTTGAGCGCTCGAGCGGACAGGGCTCCGCTCGAGCATGCTGGTGTCCGAGAAAACTCCAAATTTGCTCCTGTTTTGTTTTTCAAGCCCCAAAACACATAAACACTCATGAATATGCTTCAAATCCGTGTTTTCACCTATAATCGTTGGTTTCCAAGTGTTATAAACTCTTTTTATACAATCAATTCCCAAAATCATGGTTTATTATTTCTCAAAACCCCAATTTTCATGGAAACCCA
>JAUMHN010447969.1:0-10908 GCA_032360265.1 Heliamphora ciliata
TCTGGCCAAGTCTCCATTGAAGGTTTCATCCAAGAACTGTTCTGATTGCTCCTCAGCTTGATCTTTCTCGGCGCCTACATCAAGATTCTTTGAATGCTCCTCATCTGAAAAAGAGGGGGACCTAGAGACGAAACTTTTCTCAAAGCTTCCAGATGCTTCCCCTTTCTCCTTAGAATTACCCCAAACATACAGGCTTTGTGCATACTGCTCTGAACATCTAATGGAGTATGTGAAATTACCAACTTCAAGCTGGCACACTTTGTTAAAAGGTTTTTCAGCTTCTGTGGAAATAAGGACTTTTCCAAATTCAAGATCCACTCTTCTAACTGTTTTCTCATCTACACCAATCACTTCCCCCCATAGCCCTCCTTTCCTCTTGAAGGTGTTTTCATTCCATGCGTGTAAGGGGACTCCCTCAACCTAAATCCACACCCTTCTTGCTAAATTAAATTCTCTATAGCTCCAATCATGGACCACTTCAAACCAGGTTGAGAGCCACTCCTTTGCATCTGCTAAGAAGGAGGTTTTGGTCTGAGAGTCTGTAAAAACTAAGAGAACCTTCATACCTCCTAAAGATTTAATGCTGATATCAAAGACTCCATTAGAACACATTGCCTCCTGGATACCTGCTATGATTCTGTGATCTCTAACTATACCTACAGCACATCCTTTTAGCCATTCATCGTCGATCTCAGTGGCCTCCACCTCTACTTTAGTATTATCCTTCTCCGTAGCACTTATATCTTGAAACTGAAGACTTACTGTTTGATATTCTCTAGGCCCTCTATACTGGTTTAGTTGTGTCCTACCCACCTCCATTTTTCTCTTCTTGTTTCTCCACGCTGCTCTCACCACAATTTGTTTATCACAGTACCAAATTTCGTCAAGCATGTTTATAGCCTTGCTTGCATCCCTATGATCCCAAAATCTAACAAACCCAAATCTTGAGTTGCTTACCTGGCGTCTTTTTCTCAGAATGTATGAATCTGCTACTGGTCCACACTTACTAAAGAAGTTTCGAAGCCAGCTTTGATAAACTTTGTTTGCTAAGTTATCCACGAAAATGGTATGTCCTTTAAGGGTCTATTTTCCTTTGTGTCTTTGCGCCCCCCATCTGGTTCAGCTCTCAGCTCGTATTCTGCTACATTTCGGCGATTCGCGTTTTCCCCTAACGCTATCTTGTACTGAAGAAGTCGATCATCTGCAATAGCTCTGTTGCTATTGTTCGCAAGAGCCCCTCCTTCTCTCATCCTCATCCTCATCCATCTTAAGCCAGTGTTCATATTGGTAATCCTAACTCAGGTTATTAGTTGGGGCATTTCGTCAAAGAGGTGATGTGCGGAGGTTGATTCAAGAATATCCAATCCCATTCAAAAATACCCAATCCGACGATACAATAAGGAAACCCCAAAACCCCTCAATCAAATCAACAAACACAAATCGAATCCAAAATCATAAGTTACTGGGGAAAATCAGACCTTGCAGCAAAAAATCCTTCGAAGCTCTATCCTCACCACTGCAACAATCACAGCTTCAATCTCTTGTTTCCATATTAAGTTAAAGTTGACTGAATTGATTATTGTTTCAAATTCTTCAGAGATCATGCCATTTTCGAAGGTTCCCAATCGCAGTCCGCCAAAATAGAAGCAAGAACTCTCAACCTACAAAATACCTTCGAATAACTCGAGTGTATGATTGTGATTCCCACGTCCGAATCAATATAAAATTATCATTCTCATATTAACTTATTACTATGTTTCAATATACTATTAAAACTCATATTGATTGTGAAAATGTACTTAATGCTCTGTACTCATAATCATGAATGCTTAACATCATGAATGCTTAATGTACGCATAATCACAAATGCATAACATTATAGCTTAGAAATACTATACAAATAAGAAATTTCAATGTAAAATGTTGAAAATTTTTAACACATTTTTATTTCATCATTGTTTCAAAACGTACTTAATGCTATGTGAAAATGTACCTATGAGATTATTATTTCCATTGTTGAAAATATAAGATGTTATTAAAACTTATATTGATTGTGAAAATGTACTTAATACTATGTGAAAATGTATTTATGAGATTATTATTTCCATTATTGAAAATATTGACACATTTTCATTTTGAGATGATAGGTCACAATTGTGTGTTGCATCATGTTGTAGCAATAAACGATATGGATGGCAATTTCTTTCACTCCGCTCCGTCCCTACACGTCCCTGCTCCGTTATTTACGAGTTTTTTTCGTCCTCAATAACAAATAGGTTAGAGACAATAGTTGCTTTCCTCGCCCCATTTCTCTCTATTCTATTTTCAATTACATAAAATAAATATTTTTTAAATATAAATACATGTATAAAATATATATATTAAAAATATAATAAGTCTAAAATATTAAAATATTATATTTATTTCTAATTTTTCTTCTCTTTTACTTATAATTTGTATTTTTAATTATATTAATTCATCAACTATAATTTTTTATTTATTATGTTATCTATAACACTTATTAACATCACTATCTTAAATCTTATAAACTATCGCAAAAATATCCTTGTCCGCGCTCCATCACTTGCTATTTTTTTGATATTTTTTTGATTTTTGTCCCGATCAAATAGGAAACGGGAATGGAAAAACTCATCCCTGGTCCCGCCCCGCCTCGCCCAGCCCCATTGCCATCCTTAATAAACGATATGCCAAATATCGAGGTTGATAATCAAAATACGATTCAGTTCTACAACCCCCATAATCACTATAAGGACATTATAAGATGCCTGCATGGGGCTCACCCTATAATGTCAAAGAGTTCGGCGAATAAAGGGATGCAAGGTAAATCGAACTCTCCCCTCCACTATAGTCACTAATGGAAGAGGAAGTTTGTCCTAGTTTCCCTCCTTGGAGTCTCTTCCATTGGCGAGAGTGATTCCAACACCATTTGGAATATGGTATCTACACTAAAAATTTTGCATCGACTTTGGCATGGAAACCAACTTTTGGAGTTTGCCAATTTTGATAGAAAATTTGAAAAGAAAAATGAAGGGAGAGAAAAGGGAGCAAAACTCGTTCCCAAGGAAAAAACGAAGCAAAGAAGAAGGGATAAGATTAACTTACAAAGTAGTTTTGTTGCCAGAAACTAGGTTTCTTCTCCAGTTTCTGGGTTTGTCGCCAAAATAATCAAAGAAGAGAGGAAGAAAAGCTTAGGAAGCACTAACAATAGCAAAAAATGAATAAAAAGCGTAAGACGAGTTTTTTTAGGCAAAGAAATCAACACGTTCGACGCGGTTGAAGAGACGCCTTGATTTTATCGAGGCAACGCATGCCTCCCCAAGAACCAATTCAAGTCCTCCGCGTTATCGTTTAGAGGCTCAAGGAACAACTGTAGAGAAAAAGAGAAGGCGAACGGGCCAAGCTTCTAAACGGTGACTAAACACCGAGCAAGAAGCTAGCTAAGGAGGCAAAAGTGCAATACCGAATAGAACTAACGAGAAGAACACTCGCTGAACAAAAATCATGGCCGAATGTGAATAAAGTGCTCTAAACCTTCACGAGACTCTTCGGCTAAGTAAAGATTAGAGTTAAGGGCAGTTAGATGCATATGAAGCCTTGAGCCTAAGGCCCAATTCGGGCAAGCCATAGTTCGGGCCACCTAGTAGGGCAGCCCGTCATCGAGTTCAACCCACCTTAAAAGGGCAGGCCATGAGAAGCCTACGCTCAAAGTCCAGCCCATAATAACAACTAGTTCAGGCTACCCCAAAAGAACAGCCCATGGAGATCTTTTCTCACTAGGATAACAAGCTAGATAAAAGCCTTGGACGAGATAATCACCTAAGAGAATCTCGTTCCCACAACATCAGTTCGGAAAAGATGGGAAAAAGCTTCCCAAGGCAACCAGGGCTGCTTGGAGATAAGACAGAATCCCTGATAAGCCTAAGATAAGGGATCAAGATACTCAAGATTCTACCACTCAGGTAGGACCTTTATAAATGGGCAAGCACCCCAGGTAGAAATGTACGCAACTTTCATTCCATTTCTTACTTAGAATAACTCTTAAACAAAAATCTAACTTGAACGTCGGAGTGCTTCTTGGTCAAACCTGACCGAAAAGCACTAACGGTGCTCTCATCTTCGCAGGAACTGAGGACCAATTCCAACTAGGTTTCATTAGTTCGGCCAAAAGGAGTTCGGCTCTCCCTTACTATTGTTTGGGATCATTAAAACAGGCTAAGTGGTTGGCTTAGACTGTGCCAACGATTTCTAACTTACACAATATGGTTGAAAAGAAGAATACAAATGAAAAGAAAGGGAGAAAAGGTATGAATGAATAAAAGTGGAGTGCGATTCTTCTTTATCGGTTTTAAGGTGAATAAATTCAACTTTTAATAGAGTGAACCCAAATTTTAATAAAATTTTTCAATTATGATTCAATTAATTTTTTAATACGTTGTTGCTCTAACTTATTTTTTATTATTGATTACTGTCCAAATTAATATTTGAATCGCACAAGTAAATTACTAGTATCTCATAAGTTAGGCAAAAAGATAGGTTTTATATATATATAATGGAAATGCAAAAATAACTTAAAAAACCGTTTGAGCATTTTTTTTAGAGAAAATTAAGAATAAATCCCATTTTAAGAAGTTATATTAAGATAAGTCTCAATCAAAGTTTCATTAACCCAATTAGTCATGTTTTTGAATTTTTATCTAATTCATACCAAGTTTACCTTTTATCCACACTGGAAACTTTAACCGTTTCATTCCCACCGATTCGGAGAAGAAATATACGTAATGAATCTAATTTGGTACGCAATATTCCAAGATTGATTACGTTGCCATATTCTTCAAAGCATTTTGGAAGGTTGATTCCCGCATGAGCCTTTACGAAGATATTGCACTTTGTGTTTTGTGATCCATCGTCGAGCAACCATTTTCGACTAGACTTGTTTTAAGATTTCGAACAGAAAATCACGAAAATATGTCCTGTATCGTATTTCAGAGTAATGAGTTAATTTCTCGACTGAGTATTTTTCGAGTAGTTTTGCATTTGTGTTTTTTCAACGAGTTTTGAACAACCATTTTCTTGTTGAGTGGCTTCAAGATTATGAACAAAAAATTAGGAAAGTTATGTATAGTAATCGGAAGGTATGCTTTATGAACGGAGTGATGTTTTTTGAAACGATGTTGGGTCACATTGAGTTTTCCTGTGTTGATAAAATTGATGCATAGTTTTTGCAGAAAATGAGTATTTGAGATGCAGAAAATGAGTATTTTATCAGGAAAAAATGAGTATTTTTCGTTCTAGAAAATGAAGATTTTAATAGGAAGTTGGTTTATTATTTGTTTTAGTATATCTCTCAAATTGAGTTTTCTTGTGTCGATAAAACCGATGCATAGTTTTTGCAAAAAATGAGTATTTTAGATGTAGAAAATAAGTATTGATTCAGCAAAAAATGAGTATTTATATTTTTTGATGTTCATTGCAGAAAATGAGTATTTACTTAATATGAGTAGCAAAACAAACATAATAACATCAAACCACATATCATGAGTGAAATGAGTATTAAAATTGAAAATGAGGACCAAAACACATAGAGAGAAATGAGGATTTATACAGCATGATAACATGGGCAAACCACATATACTCGGTGAAATTCCCCTTTTTTAGATCTAATATGAGTTTTAAAAGGTGAGAATAGTAAATGAGTAACAAAACAGCTTAATGGCAGTAAGATTTGTCATTCTAGCTCAATGTTAATTGCAGAAAATGCGTATTCGCTGTTCTTACTTACTTTTACTATAAAATTCCATTTTCTCAGACCTAACCACGATTTGTAATGAGTATTTACAAACTTCAATCATCTTGGTTGATGAAAGGTTCGACAAATGAGCAATGATCTGGTTGTTAAAAATTGAATAATGAAAAGTTAATATGAGGATGATTGATGATCCATACCTTGATCCCGTTCAACAACGTCGCGCTTTTTAGTTCCTGATTTTTTGTGATTTATCCTCATCTTCACCTATTTGTTTATGTTTTTATCGCATAGCTGAGATCGCGTTTCAATAGAGAATAGATGGAAAAATGGAAACCTTGTGTTTTGAATATGGAATTCGTTATCTTCGACTTCTGTTTCAAGGCGATACCAACAATAAATCAAAATGAACAGAATTTGAGAAATGAGGGTATTCTGGTCCATAGTTTAAAAAATTGGACTTTTTTTCTAAAAAGAAACTTATTATGGGACTAATACCTAAAAAAACTCATTAAAATAGGACTTATGACCGAAGTACTCTTTTCTTTATCATGTAAAATATATAAATCATAGAAAGATTTCATCATCTTCGCTAAATTCTACTTTTTATTTTTAAAAATTAAAAAAATTGATCAAGTAAATTTGGACTTAAATAGAAAATCTCATCCATACAGCCGCTGGATGTGTCTTGGTTAGAAGTCTTGATCAACTTAGCTTATTTTTATTTTTCTTAATTTTGGGGTCATTTTTAATTTTACTAATTAGTATTGATGAAAAAACTAGAAAAGTTAAAAATATAATAAAGATTAAAAAATTACTAAAGATGAAACTAATTAAGTTAGATAAATTCAGATTTTTACTTATTTTTTTACTTTTTAAATTTATTTTATATTTTGAGCAAAAATCTTAATGACTAAAAATGTAATTAAAAACACAAAATTCACTAAAACGCGTAAGCCAACTCTATTTTTAAAATAACTTATTTGTTTATTCCATAAATTTTTTAATAAAGTTTTTATCTTTTATGTTATTATTTTACTTTTTCCATTATTCACACCAGTATGAACTAAAAAATTAAAAGATTTATGAAAATATGAAATAATTTAATTATAACAAAGAATTGGAAGTAGTTAATATGATAAATTTTAATTATTTTTACTTGTATAGTTTCTTTATTTTGATAACACAATTACTTTTCAATATATTGAATAAAAATAATTTAAAGTCAATCGAAAAGAATAAATAAAAAAACAAACTCCAAATTTTTGTATTTAATAATGCTGCAATGATCATGACCCCTCTTAATTGATAGTTGAGACAAGAGAGACATCCATTGTTTGAAGTAGGAATTCATGATTTTATCATACATATTGGGATCAAGACATACATAAAAAGTATTCAAATTAATCTACCGAATAATATAGAACATCAACAAGTATTGAATACAATTAGGAATATAATTTCGGTTCGATTTGGTCTGATTCAGCTCAAGCCCATCGAACTTTAGCCAAAATTTGGATCGAATTTTTTAGAAGGGTAATTTAGCATTAGATCCTGTTTTAGTCTTCATTTTAGTCATAAGTCCTAAAATTTGTTTCACTTTCGCACAGGTCCTATTTTGAATTTGTGTCCCCAAAATACCCTTCATTTCACTGCTCTATTCGCCTCTTAGAAATTGATTGGAACGAGTCCGAGAAAAAAGCTTCCATTTTCGAATCAAAATGGCTCCGAAGCGTGATCCTAATGATTCTCCACATCCACGTTTTGCAAAAAATCAGCAAAATCTAGAGGAGATGGGAACGATTGATGCGAATTTAGATTAGAATGAGATTCAAAAAGAAAAACGACGAAAAAAATGAGGAGAATCAAAAATGGTTTCATTCTCCACCGATTCAAAAGATATGAAATAAACTCTTGAAGATTTGAAACCCTATAGTTTCAATCGGCTAGTTCATGTTTCACTTTAGGGTTTTGCTTCCTAAATATTTATATGATGTGATTTATATCTATGTGTTGATGTAGGTCTGGTTGTGATTTCTTTTAATTTCTGAATAATGGCTCCTATTGTTGGAAACCACTGAACCATGGACCATGCTTGGTTCCTCTTTTGTTGTAGTTTGCATCATTCCCAACTCAAACGATAAAAATTGTGATGATGTTCCATAGTTTTCATTTACTTCAAATACAAAAAAATTAATAATTTTTTTAATGTGAATCATGTCAAAAGCTGTTATATTGTTTCACACACTGTTAATGTGTATCATTTGCGATATATTCATCCATGTGTGTCATTTTAGTTGATGGAATTCTATATGACCATCCAATATTTGGAAAATGATACACATGATCACAATCCATTGTATCATTTTAGTTGGTGTTTTGCTTCATTTTTGGTGCACAGGTGCACTAAAAAATGAAACTTTACATATTTTGGATTCTTAATTTGCTTAATATACAATATCATTTTATAAAATGTTCTTTTTTGCTGGTTGAAACATGCCTTCTTTTTTTTTTGTCAAAATATACTTTTGTTGCATGTGTATCATTTTCAGATAAGCTGTTAGGACATTTGATTCAGTTTTATGCTATGTTCCATTGTTTCATTTCGATTTTCTTGGTCGAAACATGTCTTCAATGCATGTGTAGCATTTTTGTATCATTTTCGAATCTCTTGTAAGGTTAATGATCCTTGTTTTTTTTACGTATCATTTTTTAACGACTGAAAATCTTTGTGATAAGTTAGTGTTCTAATTTTATGTGTCATTTTGTGCTGTGTATCAGGTTTAATTTGATCCTTGTTTTGGATTGTCGTTGCATTTTCTAGAGTGCTGCTGCATTATGGTTGATGGTTAATTCTCTGAGACATGGCTGTAGGGGTTTTTTGGTGGAAGCTATCATGGTCTTATGTATATTTGGGTCAGGTGTTGCTGCTGCATAGTGTATAGGTTGTGGTGTTGATGCACAGCAATGTTTGTTGTTGCGGTTTGTTGCTGGTCTTCCTGGTAAGGTGGCTTACTACTGTTGCATATGTGCTGCTGCTGCATAGGCTGTGGTGTGCTATTGGCATAGGCTATGTGCAGTTTTTTGATATGTTAATGCAGTTTGTTGCTGGTGCATGTTTTGGTGCTGCTGACTTGCTGCACTGTCTTGATGCTGGTGCTGTGACTTGTTGCAGTTTGTTTTTGCCGGACGTCCAAGTCACGTTTCCTGGTTTTATTTTTTTTGTACATGTTTGGTCAAAAACTTGTGACATCTACCAAGTTCACCATAAAAATTGTTTGAAACATATTTACTCATTTATTTGCTATCAATTAAAATGAAATTGCATTAATTTGTATACAATAATGACTGTCAAAGTGTATTATTTATATATTTTAGCAAACATACAAAGTGTATATATGGACACATACCTAGAAGTAAAATGATACAAGTAAAATGATACAAGTAAATGCACAACAAAACCACACAAAAAAAAGTCGATACATACTTAGATAAATGATACAAGTAAATCTCACGTGTCTTAAAAAATGATACAAGTAAATATTACAAGTAAAATTATACCATATTAAATGAAACAACAACCATGCGTACCCTCAAAAAATGACACAAGTAAAACTCATGTGTCTCTCTATTTTCATGAAATCCTAATGTGTATCATTTTAGAGCAAAAATGATAATTTGTTTGATGTTTTTCTATTTTCATAAAATCTTAATGTGTATCATTTTAGGAAATCTTAAAAATCAATGTATCTTGACAAGTAAATTTTAAAAAATAATACAATTAAGTCCAACATCCTTGCGTATCTTTACAATGATACAAGTAAATCTCTTGTGTATCATTTCGTGTGTATTAATTTTTAAAAATGTTACTATCATGTGTATCATTTGTATCATTTGCTAATGTTATGCAAAAAAAAATTTGCGGTCATTATTGATCAAGTGTATTATTATATCATTTTCTGTAAATTTATTGTATATTCGTTTAATTATTTGTACGATTCGACCAAGTGGTAGACGAAAAAAACGACAAAAAGCAACCAAAACGACATCAAATGGATATATCAGAACATTATTGCAAAAAACAAAAATCAACCAAAATCTTCCATGACATATTTTTTACATAGAAAAAGGTTTCGATTGAACACGAATGAAAAACTGGATAATGCAAAATACACTTAAAAATAGTGTAACAACTTACCCGGGATAGAAACGATAGACTGAAATTCTGAACGCCAAATAGAAACGTTGGACTGAAATTATGAACACAAATGGTGCTCACAAGAAGGCCCGTTTACCGATTACTAATTATGTTTGAAGCAAATAAATTGAATACCACATTACGAAGGCAAATAAACACATAGTCGATAACATGTGGTATCATTGTAAATTATGAACGCAAACTGTACGGGGTACACATAAATTTAGCAAAACGCACAAATGGACGGGATAACGTTTTCATGTTTCACGGAAACATCAATTTGAAAAGTATGTAATCTGCAAATATCTTTTTATTTTCAGTGTAATGTCAATTAAAATTTACAAAGGGTATTACGATCCATTTTTGGTTGGAAAATTTTAGAAAAGACTTTATGGAATAGACAACTTTTGTTAAGAACCTATTCAAAATCACTTTCTTAAAACGGGACTTATCTTAAATTTTCTCTATATTTATTCTTCACCTCATGTGGGTATATCTTCTTGAAAGGGGCAAAGTTATGAGGAAGAAGAAAACAATGGGCAAATTAACGAGGCATCTGCACATTTAATGGAGGAGCATGAATTGTGGGTTATTGTGAAAAAATAAATTAATTTTTATTAGAGGAATGATTAGTATAATGATATGTGGAGTGAGCGTATAAACTAGAATTTGGATATCTTGTAAATGCTCACCTATTAATTCAAAACAATTATATTTTTTATATTAACTATTCATTTGTATTTGGATTTATGATTATTTGTACTCAATTTATATATTACGTGAACAAAAACCATGATTGAAAGTAATTATATTATGATTCTGAACTTTTTCATCTCAATTCTCGGTAATCATGAATTGTGATTGATCTAATTTTTCATCTTAATTTTTTTCCTCCATATTTAGTCACGGTTCTTAACTTTAATTAAAAATGTTTTTCATCTCAATT
>JAUMHN010447980.1:0-10904 GCA_032360265.1 Heliamphora ciliata
AACAACCCCCCCCCCCCCCCCCCCCCCCCACGATACATTTGCTCCATAGTAGGGGGGATCAACCAGTTGGGCTGAAATTTGCTCATTTCTTACTCTCTGTACTGGAATCGGAGGGCTAGAGTTCTCAATAACAAGATTATCATGGGCGACAATTCTACCATCACCAGCTTGAATCCACTCTCCATGACCTTCATCCTTTTCTACATCTTCCTTTGGAGAACTATGATTGCACTGACTGAACGCATGACCAAAAGCCTTACAAGATGAAGAAATTTCAGTAAGTCCCTGGAATTCCACATGAATTTGAATAGATTCATCGTCACACCTAATAGTAATCTCATCCTTCAAAGGTTTAGACACATCTATTTCGACACAAACTCTTGCATAGGAAATACGTTGCTTAGATTCTGTTGCCCGATCCAAGAACAATGGAACACCTAGCATACTCGCAAATTTTTTTTTGGGTAGTTAAGTTGGGGAAGGGGGGATGGGCACCCCAGGGTTCGAACGGCAAGCAGGGCAAATGAGCAGCTCGGCCACTGAGCTGCGCCACCACTTAATACTCACAATTCTACTCAAGCACTGTGCATTCCAAAATTCCAGGGGAAGGTCATGGAGCTTGATCCACACTGGAATCTTATGCACAGCCTCCTTGGTAAGGTATAACCGTGTCCTCCATCGTTTAAGAATGAGGAGCTTACCTTAAAAATGCCAAGGCCCTCTATCTAAGACACGTTCTATAGCCTCCATGCTTTTGAATTTGAAGACGTAAAACCCTTTATCATTGTCGTATACTTCAGACAATCCTTGTTGATTCCATAATGTTCTTACAGTAGCTCTGACTAATGGAAAAGCCAAGTTGGCATCAAGGAAATAACCCACAAGGCATGACTCCCATTCCTTTTCATCAACCAAGTCCCCCTCAATATCAACAAAATCACCTTTCTTAGAACCCCATACTCCAGGCAGGAACCTGAAGGGCTCCGATTTGTCAACAAGGATGCCAGGACCTTATCTTAGGCATTTGATCAAACACATTAGGGGCACCTTTACTCACATAGTGCCCATGGCTAGTTTCCATAGGGGGAACACCAACCCTAACACCTATAGACCCGCGCCCTCGGGGAATACCTCGACCACGAAAATCTCCTTGGTTTCTATGAGTAGAACGGACACCAAGCTGAGGGGAAGAAGAAACAGGGGATGGAGCGCCTTCCCCTTTCTGACAGCTAGGTCCTGCATCCACCATTTTAGGGAGCACTGCAATAGGGTCGAGGTGAACGCTGAGCTCCTCTTTCTTCCCAAAAGATTTAAGCAACGTACCTAGAAAAGGGATGGAGAGCTCCTTTACAAAGCAATTGCCTTTGCTATTTTCCATCCCAGCTTCAACAGCGAAGATCTAGTCCTTACTGAGTGGGCTTAATGCTCGCCTTACCTTGTTCAAGGCCTCTAAAGCAACCTTCTCGAAACTGCCTTGAGCAGGAAGGTCTGCCTTTGCCTGACCAGAGCTGAGCAACAATGGGGCCAGCGCATCGCTTCCAACTACAAGAAAATTTTCCCCTGATGCTTCATGATTCTCGGTAACCACCGCCTGAGTTACCCTATCGCTAGGCTGATCTAGATTCCCGTTCAGAGACATCGCGTGAGCTAGCCCGACGCCCATGCTCACAATTAGTCAAAACCCAAGGTCACAAAAATCGCACCAAAATTGCACCGTAACTTGCACACATCGCGTGATATAATAATAAAATTAAAACATACCAGATTTCCACATAGGGTAATCAATTAACAATTTCACATTGTTAACATTACTACACATGTTAAATATGCCACACAGGCCACACATGCTAACTAATTAACAATTACACATTGTTAACATTGCCACACAGGCTAAATATGCCACATAAGCCACACATGTCACATAGGCTAGCCAATGAACAATTTCACATTGTTAACATTGCCACACAAGCCAAACACTCTATAGGTACACATTCACCTACACTAGTTCCTAACTGCATCACTCATCACAGTATGACCCATATGTATATAATCCTGCATTTTATACACAAAACATCCTACACTTGATCAGTTATCCGACTTTTAATTAATCATCATCAATCCCATTCCTTTATAATTTCATTTGACGTTAACATGTATATGTACCACATACATCCTTCCTTTATATTCACAACTTAAGTGTAATATTCTTAATTCAAATAGTAATAGTACATAATTTTGGAATCACTCACCAAAACTAACCCACCCATTTTACAACTTCCCAACCAAACAAACAACTCAAAACATTATTTTTGTCCAAACAATTACCATCTCACCTCCAAACTAGCTATTGGAGGCAAATTACCAAGATCATTGATTTGAAAACGATTTTTTTTGAAAAACAAAACTAGACGAGCAATCGCCGAAACAGGCTCCAGATAAAAACTTTTTATTGTTGAACGATTAGAATAAAACCCGTGCAACCACAGTTAATTCAAATGAATACTTTTTGGTCTATTCTTCAACTACGAATTTTGATTTCTCATGTTGAAGCTCCGGTCAGACTTTCTCTGTATTCCCGATGCGATTCTTGAGCGTAGTGTAGGCTACGATCTTTTGAGAACTGAAACCGACAGAATCTGGACAACCTTAGTCTTGAAAGACAACTTACGATTTTGGTTCAACCTACTTGCATATTTATAAGGTTACAGCAGAGACCTGTGGAGTAATTATGATGTAGATTTCTAGTGTAAGCCATATACCCGTTCGACGGTTTCCGTAAATATGCAAATCTCTCAACGATTTTTGTAATTATGAAAACCTTGCAGCGGTTTTTGCAATTTTCATAAAACACTAAATTATAGTTCACACCACTAAAAAACTGTAATTGTACTCTTAGCCATAATCTCAAGACCAATTTGCATTGAGCTGCTATTATTAAATGCTTAACTCATCTCCCCACGTAAAAATTTCTGGTACCCCCCAATTAAATTTAATTACTGATAATTTAATTTAATCGGCATCTTTAAAAATTTTTAAGCCCTTCAACTTAACTTGTTTGACCGCTGTATAATTAAATCCAACTGCAAGGTTTAATTACCCAAAAAAAAAGGTTTAATCCGGTCAAAATTTATAAGCTTTCGTAAGGAAGTATTGTCAATCCCCAACAATCGAGACGTGGAATTAAATACACCATATAATTAATAAGAAATATATGCAAATAATAATTATTTTGGGATGAAGAGCATAAGAACTCATAATAACCTTGGGGTGTGAATTAATTTATATAATTAGTATAAAATTAATTACTCCAATGTGGTCCTGTTCAATATACACAAAGTGTACTAGTACAGCGAGTTAGAACAATAGACGACGCTATTATCTGTTCCCTGTAACAGGGACAAGCCTACTAAAACTCTGTGTTATAGTCGTACCGATGGTTTGTCCATTTCCATCTAAAATGTGATCCAAACTTATATTCTACAAGAACCTATAATCTGGTGTTCTGTGTGTAAGCCATACTTTATACACCAGATTAAATACTATGCAGAATAAAGGACAATCATACATAACATTAAAGAAATGATATTGCATTCATTACTCATTAAGATTATCATAAAATGAAAAAATAAATTTCTGAAAATAAAATTAAATACTAAAACGAAAATAAAATTTATGATTTTTAGTATACAACCCTGACACCACCAAGGCACATAATCCACCCATGGGAACTCACGACAATCAATTGAATCTAAAAGGAAAATCTTTTTGAAAATCCGATTTACATCCTTTGTTTCAAACAAAACCATTTTCTTCAAAATGATTTTCAAAAAAAGAGTTAAATCACTAAAAAGAAGACTCTCGGGGTTATAATTTAAAAACAAGGGGGTCTTAGGATGAAATCCATATGAAAAGGAATTTTTGTAACATGAAAATAAAGATCCAACACAATCCAGTTGGGTTCATTTGAGCAGACCTAGACCGCTCAAGCAGTTAACTGGCAGTGCCTAAACTCCCTTCTCTTGGGTAATAGACCACTCGAGCGTACCTAAGATCGCTTGAGCGGTTAACAGGTAGTGCCCAAACCCCCTTCTTTTGGGTAATAGACTGCTTGAGTGGTCACCTACCCGAAAGCACACCAGAAAATCCTGTTTGACTCCAAAAACCCACAACACACTCCTTTCTTTCCAAGGGAAAAAACTTAGAGGATATACATAGTTAAAACCGGTTTCTAATCATCAAAACACCACCTAATAACCTCTCAACACTTCCAATAAAGATGAAATTAAATTATTCATCCTTCAATCATAAAGATTTCACCGAATTCACGCAATCAATCCTATTAAATTAATTCAATTAATCATAAAGATTCTCAACACATCTCTATACATCAACCCAATTAATTCAATTAATCTTTCAATTTCTCTTTTAATTCCATTAACCCACCAAATCGAAACCTCTCCTTCCCACTCATAACTAGGGTTTCAAATATAAAACAATATTCCACATAAATAAGCACCCAACTTCATAAAACTCAAATATTTTCACAAATCTTCAATTGGCTCCTTCCAAATACCAACCTTCATGATTCCAAGAACTAGGGTATCAAGCAAAAGAGGGGTTTCATGTAATTTTTCATAAATAAACAAAATTAATCACATATTTAAGGAACTTGTTCAAGGTTAGTCGAAACCCAAAACTCGGACACCCACGGGAGAACCTGAACTTGCCGAAATCAGCTTCTGCTCAGTTGAGAATGTCGCTCTTGACGTAGTGAACAATCTTTCTCGTTGCAACGTTGATTAACTCCACCTCAAAGGCCTTCAATTTCTAGACAGAGAGAGATAATTACTGATGAAGACAAGTTTAAAGTAGTTTTTTGTTATTATAATGCTTTAAAGATAACATTTTGAGGAGATTTTTGCTATTATAACACTTTTTTTTGTTGGTTCAAAGAGTGTTAATTTTTATGATATACATTTTGAAGAGATTTTATCATGCTATAACATTTTAGATTCTCAACTATCTTTAGCTAAAAGTGTTTGATTCACTTTTAATTTAGTTGTCACTATCGAAATCCTCCCCTATTAACTAATTTTGTTTTTCTAGGTTTATTAGTTATTCATGGTAACAACATTGTTTTTTTTTTTTTGGGCAGTTAAGTTGTGGAGGGGGCATTGACACCCAAAGGTTCGAACCCTGAACCCTGGGGCGGTATATGGGGCTTGGCAGCGCTTGCCACTTGCGCTGGCCTCCACATGGTAACAACATTGTTGTTACTTAGTTGTCATTACTTTGTTGTTACTTAGTTCTAGTTGTGTTAAGAGTGTTTGAAAATAATAATTAATTTTTTTTGGGTAATTCAAATAATTAATTTTGATTTATTCATATCATATTGGGAGTGCCTTTAAGCACAGGTTATACCTAGTACTAAAAACATTAAACGATTAGCCAACCCTTAAGTTATTCAATTGGATTTGAACAAGATAACCAAATATTGAGATTGGGACAAAAGGAAGTTTTTGACGAACTTGCTACAGTTGTTGGTTTAAATATTTATTAGTAAGAACAAAAGTTTATAATTTATACTCCATAAAATTATCTAAAATTTAGTAATTTATTCAATAAAAATTTTAAAGTAGATATTTACATTTGGTCTAAATGGATTTTCATTTTTAAAAATCTTGCATGTATTATTATAAATTCTATATAAAAAACATCTCTTTATATATTACACCAACTTATCATTTATCCATCAATCACTAATTCTATTCCGCAATCGATTCTTTACAATATGTTTTCTTGAGAATACCCCCTCTACGATGGTGATTGAACTGATAGGATTGATTACTATTTACAACCAAAATATAATGATCAATCAGAGGATAACATGTGGCTAGCCAACATATCAATGCCAAAGACTAATAAAAAGTCAACACATAAGCAGAAGTCTGGAACAACAAAACTAGAAGATTATGGCAAGAGATGTTGAAGAAGAAGATGCTACTTGGAAGAGGTTAAATTATAAAGAACATGTAGCAACGAATGTGGAAGAACTATAAGGAAGAAAAGGACAAGTGTCACAATCCTAACCTAAAAAGAGGATCGTGACATGCGAGTGGGATGAAAATGCACCAAAGGCTTATAACAATTTAAACTATTTGTAAACAAAACCTTTATGTATTTTTTTTAGGTAATTAATTATAACATAAAGAAAGAAAAATGTACATGATTCCAAGGGGCATACCCCAGATAGTTACATCACTTACGAAACAAAAACAAGGATACTAAACAAACAAAAACCACATAACCCCCACTTGGGAGCGGGGGGGAAGATGCTAACTAAGCAAAAACCACATATAACCCTGCTCAGCACTAGACTGCTTACCACTAACCAACCCCACAAGATAGAACTACCAACTTAACTGACCAAGAGACGGTTTTTTCTTTTTCTTACCACTAGTCTGCTTAGTCTGCTTACTCCCTGCCTTCTGTCTGGAGGGAGATGGAGGGGCTTCATGCTCCCCATCAATCGGGGTCCACAAATTCGCAGCCTCACAATTTTCTACATCCAAAAGCGCTCGAAAGGAGTTAGAGATAGCCACATGTTCCCCTTGCTCCCTTTAGCCCACATCGGTTGACGATGTAAAATCCACAATAGGTGCATCATCTCGAGGCCCCTTAGCCACAGCTATATTTTGCTCCACACTAGGGGGCAACAACCGGCGGGACCGAAACTTGCTCAGTTCTAACTCTCTCCACTGGGACCAGAGGGCTAGAATTCCTAATAACAAGGTTATCATGAGTGACCATTCTACCATTCCCAACTTGATTCCACTCACCATGGCCTTCATCCTTTTCTACATCTGCCTTATAAGGACTACAATTGCACTGATTGATTGCATGACCAAAAAGCCTTACAAGAAGAACAAATATCAGGAAGCCCCTGGATGTATTAATTCATTTAATATGTTAAACATAAGCAAGGGAAATAAGTGAAAGTCATATTACCATATTCTGCAAAAGCTCTCAAAGCTCTTGTGTCAAGACATCTTACTTACAAACATACATTGGCAAGACCCATTGTTCGGGCTATAAATAGAAAATAGTATGAGAGTTATATTACAGATCGAAAACAAGATAAAATATGACATTAATTACAAACATAAAATTCCTTCAACATCAAAAATAGAATGTTACATGAAATTTTGAGAGTCAACTGAATGACATAACACCACCTGTAACGACCCAAATTTTGAATAACTTCCAGAGCGATAATAAGACTATGTTTGCAGAAATGATAGAAACTTTTTTTTGGGTAATTAATTATAACATAAAAGAAAAAAAAATATACATGTTTACAAGGGGCATACCCCAGGTGATTACATCAGTACCATATAGGAAAAATGCTCCCTATAACCAAGTCAACCACGATAACAACCAACACCTTAAAAAAATAAAAGTCCCAACCCCGCTTAAAAGCAGGGGATACTAGTTAATAAAACAAATTCTATGCACAACCTGCATGGAAAGGCAAAACCACCAGAGAGCAAAACAACACTCACATAACATGCCCAATCGTACACAATAATAACCAAGTCATAAGGTAATACCACAGATGGTCACCCCAAAACTCCTCAAAAAGCCTGCAATAGCCATGACATAGACGAGAAGACCTCAAAACCCCAGTAGCTCAAGAGGTTAGATGAGGTTGGACCTCAAAACCACGGCACTAAGGCGCAGGAGAACGAGCAACCCCTAAGAAACCTTAGACCGAAGACAAAAGGCTAGCCTTGTAACTCTGCCATCGGTCCGTTCCAAAGGAAAGGGGATCAAACTCCTCCCAAAACCATATAATCGCCCTGACAAAATCACTCAAGACCAACCCTGATGGGAATCAAGGTGGTCTTAGAGATGGTGGACAAAGTCTTAGAGATCCGTTGCAAGTCCCAGAAGGGCCAATCACAAGATCAAGAGCAAAGAAGATCAAGGACGCAATGCAAGAATTGGTGCAATCTGTCTGGATTGAGCATGCCAATTTATTATACAAGAATCCACCGTTGAAGATGGGATCACAAGAAGAAGAACCTGTTGCACTTCATGTGATACAAGTTACGGAGAGAAGCACAACCTAAAGTTTTGGATTTTAACATTCATGCTTATAGGCTTGTTGGACTTTTTAATTTGTTGGGTTTTGCATTTAATTATTGTAAGAAGAATAAGGGTTTGGACCTAAGTAATTTCGGCCAACCCATGATTAGGTTTAGTTAGGTTTAGTTTTGGTTAGCACATGTTGTCCCACATTGCTTAGAAATAAGAAATTCCTTCCAACCTTCTCCTATATAAAGGAGCCTCCATGTATTATTTTGTCATGAATAAAGTAAAATACAATTTTCTTTGAGAGAAAGTTTCTCTTGTAGTTCTTGAATGACTAAAGCACTTATCAAGGTTTCTTCTTTGTGGTGTCCTAGCTACAATCTTGATTCTTGAAATAAGAGTTCAACGGGTCAAGATTTGTTCCTTGACTTGATTTTGACGTTCTTGGGTTTATTTCAATTTGTTCATGGGTTCAAGGGGATTCAAATCCTTGCGGGTTTACATCATTTGGTATCAAAGCTCAGGCTTCAAATCAGGTTTATCTATCCTTTTACGTTCTTTATTTTGGGTTTTTGTCCAGACATTTTCTAGGTATCGTTCTTGTCTTTCTTAATTCTTGGTTTTTCTTGATCCTTATTCTCCCTTGAATTTTTATTCCATCTTGTTTAGCATTGTTCGTGATTCTTGTCAATTCTTTGTTTTTAATATTTGCTTGAGTCCATTTGTTTTATTCCCTTGTTTAAAAAAAAGAAAAAAGGATCAATCAATATTTTGTTGGAGGCCACACTTTGTTATGATTCTAAAATCCATATCTTGTGTTGAAATCAATATCTTTTGAAATCAATCAATATCTTTTGAGATCAATTGAGATCAATCAATTAATCAATCAATATCTTTTGAGATCAATCAATCAATCAATTAATATCTTTTGAGATCAATTAATATCTTGTGTTGAAATATTGTGTTGTATAAGGAGGGCGGCTAGGGTTTGAGTTGGCAACATATTCTAGGGTTTCTACAGGGTTTTAGTCGCAAAAAAAAAGTGGCAACAGCAGCATTCTAGGGTTTTGACAATGGTGTGCTAGGGTTTGCCAAACTTTATTTAAAAAAAAGAAAAAGAAAAAAAAAGGAAAAAAAAGAGAGAAGAAGAAGTTGTTTTTGGTAATAGATATTTAAGTACTTTATGTGGCTAATATAGTGAACCTTGTTTTCCAATTGGTTGCGTATATCATCACTTGAAATTGAAGTACTTCATTATTTCGTATATCATCTGTGGTTCACATCATTTACGTATATCATCATTTCGTATATCATCATTGGTATTTTCCGTTTTTCTTTTCCTTTCCTCAATGTCTGTAATTTTAGTCTCACTTTTATTCCCTTTTGTTTCTTGGATCTATTGCTAGTTGGGAAAATACAAGTTGTTCCTTGGTTGAAGTTCAATTAGTTCTTAAAGAACTTGTAAGGGAAACAAGAGCGGTAAAAGGCAAGAGTGGGTGAGCTTATTATCGGGACAAAGCCAAAAGAGTGCATACACGAGTGGAGTGACCTTATTTGAGTGCAAACACGAAAGGGAGTGTGTGAGAAATTAGTTCTAACATTTGTTTGTTTCTTTAGTTTCAAATAAATGTCTTCTAGGGCTGAAGGTTCAGACGAGCGAAGGGAGCCACTCATGTTGCAGGTTAGACGGCAAAAATTTGAACGCATGAACGTGGTGTTTAATGAAATTCCGGATTGGATGGATAGGCAAGACGCTGTTATTGCTACATAGCGTGAAGAACGAAACCAAAGAAGGCAACACGAGCGTTCTTCTGATGACGACTAGGAGGTTGAATTCAACGATGAAGAGGATCAAGGTCCTTTAAACAGAGACGGCAGGGTCGTACCAAGAGGCAGAAGGCATGGTCTAGACTTTCGAAGAGATCCCAGATGGCGAGATGGAGTTGACAGAATTCTAGGAAGCTTCAAGATGAAGATTCTATTGTTCCAACGGAAGAATGATCCGGAAGCATACTTGGAATGGGGAAAGAAAGTTGAGTTGATTTTTAAGTGCCATAATTACTCTGAGGAGAAAAAGGTAAAACTCGTCGTCATTGAATTTATCGATTATGCTATTATATGGTGGGATCAACTTGTAATGAACAAAAAGAGAAATCATGAAAGGCCTATTGAGACATGGGAGGAGATTAAGGCAATAATGAAGAGGCAATTTGTTCAAAGTCACTACTATAGGGATTTATATCAAAAGTTACAATGCCTTACTCTAGGTTTTCGGAGCGTGGATGATTACTACAAAGAGATGGAGATAGCCATGATTTGGGCTAACATCGAAGAAGATAGAGAAGCTGCCATGGCAAGGTTTTTGAATGAACTGAACCGGGATATTGCCAACATAGTAAAATTATAACATTACGTAGAGTTGGAGGACATGGTGCATTTGGTAGTAAAGGTGGAATGACAACTTAAAAGGAAAGGGGGCTCGTTCACTTCAAAATTCTGGTTCATCTGCTTCATGGAGATATGATTAGAAGAAAGACAACAGTGCTGTTGTCAAGTCCAAAACCGAACCACCCAAGAAGAGAGATGAAGTTTCCAACTCCACCAAAGGTAAAACCAAACCTCAAACTCGTATTCGTGATATTAAATGTTTCTGTTGTTTGGGCGTAGGTCACATAGCTTCACAATGTCCAAATAAGAGGACGATGATTGCACGTGCTGATGGAGGGTGAAAAGTGAAAGTGAGAGCGAGGATGAACAAATGCCACAACCTGAGGCCGCTTGTGATGATGATGTGGAGTATCCGGTAGAGG
>JAUMHN010447991.1:0-10904 GCA_032360265.1 Heliamphora ciliata
TTCGGTGTTTTTCACCATGTTTTGGCGTTTTCGCCTTAATATTCTTATATGCATTTTGATGTATGTTTTGGTCAAACTGAGCATACGGGGTTGCTTCCCGAGGTTGTAGGGAGTTTTTGTGCGAATTTTGAAAATTCAAAAAACAAAGATATTTTAGAGGCCTATAAATATCTGCCATCAGATATTTTCAAAAGATATTTTCAAAACTTAGCTACTAGGTTTTCTCAAAATTTTCTCTGCCTTCTCTCTAACTTCTCGGGGGCCCGGGGCTCGATTTTTAACGATCTAACAGCGGATCCTTGCTAATGGCTTCGTGGCCTACGCATCCATTCGGCCAGAATTTAATTTCGACGAAGCTCGGGTTTGCACGTAGGTCGAGGCATCAGGTTTTTAACCCAACGAGGTATATTTTAGATTCTACTGCTGTATAAGGGTACTATATGTAATCTTATACTTTTCTACCGGTTTAAAATGCATGAAAAACCATGTTATGTAATGGGGTTTTGGTTTAAAACCATTTGTTTTGGTTTAAAACCATTTTTGGTTGGACGGAATCGGGGTTTGAGGGTTTCTTTTGAGGTTTGGGTGTTAGCCTTAGGCTTGTGTATGTCCGAGGAGGTTGAAAGGGAGTTTGGTTGCTTCGATTTTGAGTTTGGATGGTTGTTGGATGATTGTGGGAAGGTTGGAGACTCAAAATTTGCCAAACAGGCCAATCCCTCACGTAGGACCGCTTGAGGGACCGCTCAAGCGGTCTAGAGGGCGGTCTTGGGGAGTTCTCGGGTTGCTTGACCGCTGGACAGACCGCTCGAGCGGTCTAGCCCGCGGTCTGTTTTAGCTGGTTAAAAATCTATTTTTCAAATCGATGTATCTCCCTCATTCGAACTCGAAATTAGGTCATTTTTGTGTTTAAATTGAAACCCCGAAAATCCTCTTTCCAATGGAACCTCCCCCACCTTAAAATTATTTTTTTAGAAAAAGTTATGACCAAAAGAGTGAAGATATGTCAAGATTTCCAAACCGTTTTTCATCCGTTTTTTGCCAAATGTTTGGGAAAGGTTGTTTTTCATCCTTGTGACCCCTTTTGATCAAGTCGCTTGTTCCTTGGGAGTTCGTTTGTGGGTGTTCCACGTGACTCGGGTGTCGGGACGTGATAGTGACGGTTGGCCAGTTACGCTACATTCGGTTGTATTCTTTTCTTTTTTCGGTTGAAATGCTTATATATCATGTGTTATGTTTAAACCTTGTTTCGGATAAAAAGCATGTTTTTCACTTTTCTTGGTTTTATTACATGATATTGAACTTGTGGGTGTTGGTTTTTCAAAGGATTTTCTTGAAAACGATGGAAAATTGTGGTCTGTGAGAAATCTCAACATTTTATGTTTTGGAGGTTTGGAGCTAACTGTTGGGGTTGAGTTTCAGATTTTTAAACGTTTTGTTGGAAACGGGAAAAAACATTTTGAAAATGTTTTGTTTGATCTCCATGGTTCATGGATTGGATCTCTTGTTTATACATGTGTTGTATAACTATTGTTCTGAAAAACATTTTGGAAAGGTTTTGTTGATCTCCATGTTGATGGATGGATCTGTATATACATGTATAATGTATATTTGTGAAATGTTATTGGTTTTTAGAAAATTATCTAGATGTACTGGGATTACGTGTATTTGGTACGAGTTGCCCTCGGTGTAAGTCCAGAAACATGCGCAGCGTAGGTACTCAGGTCCTTCGGGTTAGTTCCCGTAAATTGAGACGGTTGGGTGCTTAGTTCCCTCGGGTTGTCGCCCTTAAATTAAGTGGTTCGTTATAGTGCTCCGTATAGAACTTGTCATTACCTAGCAGGTTTTAAGTGATTCAGGACTAGGTAATGGGCAGGAGTCTATAGTTGTTACCTATGTCCCCTTATAATGGAGTCGGTATATAGGATCATATTCATCTTCTTTTCCACGATGGTACATTCCGTGAGGGAACAATGATTTTGGTTACTGTTTTTCCTTAACTATGGTTGGTTATTTGCAATATATGCATTGCATGGTTTGAAGGATTAAAACAGGGTTTTATGTTAATAAAACTATTTTGGGTGGCTTGTGCAGTCTGATGGGAAAACTTAGAGTTTATGAAAAACCTTTTTGGGTTGTGGTTGAGTTTAACTCCCACTCTGTATGATTGCATATTTCCTGCTTTACAGCTTATTATCTATTTTCGTTGGGCTTCGGCTCACGGGTGGGATTTTCTGTAAAACCATTTTTAGGTGATGATGATGTGGATGAGGAGTAGCTTTGGTAGTGCCCGCAGTGGTAGAAGACTTTTATAGTTTTCTCTTTTAGGTATGAATGTTCCTGAAGGCAAGTTTTGTACGCCATAAGGCGATATACTGTATGCATATTGGAACTGTATGATTTATTTATGAGAGATCCCTTGTTGGGTATTCCATTGGTTTAAACATGCAGATTTCATTGTATGAAAACTTATATTTTCATAAAACTAGTGTTTGGTGGATTTTCACGTGACCCCGAATTTTGGGGCGTGACACTTGGGCTATGGATACATCTATATAAATAAATTTGGGTTGAGATGCATGTTTCGAGTCGGTTAGTCGGGTTTTACGATGAAAGCGGGCTTTTTTACGTACAATGATGGTTTGGAAAGAACGAGAATGAATTTTTCAGCGTTGTGATATGACGTCGTCATCATTTAAAATTTTAAGCTTTTAGAAGGGAAATATGAGCTTCAAACTTGTATATATGCATATGATGGGTGCATTCCATTTCTTCAAATAACATGATTTTGATTGAATTAATCTGGTGTTCTTGGTACATTATGAAGTTGATAAATGAAATGTGAATTATGAGAAATTTGTGTATTGAAGCCTATAATGCATGTGACTTGAAAGGGAACTTGAATACTCAAACGGATATGATTTGAAAATGAAATAAAAAACTTGCAATTGGAATCGAAATGGCAGTATGTGAAAATAATTGAAAGAGAAACCAGTTGTGGGGTTGAACTTTCGGATTGTGAAAATGAAAGAAATTAACGAATAATGAACCGTATGGATTGATGTGAATTAAGTTGGGCTTGCATAGCTCCGCGATGAAAGACTAAAAACTTGCGCAAGATGGGGACCACATGCCCACAGGTTAGCCCCCGAAATGTGGTGTTGTGTCGTGGTGAGTTATAGAGCTATCTATTACCCAATGATATCGCGTGGCCTATTGAGAATTAATAGGGAGGAATTTCTATAAGCTGCACCCAATGTCGGTTCATTAGTTGTGATACGATTTTGTGAGAAACTAGGTATTGAGAAAGTAAAATGGATAATGGGAAAGAATGGAATGTTTTGAAAAAGAATGAATGAGAAATACGAAATAAAGAGTTGATGCTTTAACAAATGAATAAATGTATGGAATAAATTGGTGTGCGTGGTGTGTGTGTGTATGGTAACAAAGAATGAATGAATGAAACTTGCACTTTTACTTCGGTTGCACCCATCACACCTCACAAATCATGCATAACATTTGAGTTAGTCTTCATACGAACTTCGGCTCACATACGTTTGCTAAACCATTTTATGTATCGAGGATCAAGGTGATACCAGGGTACATGATGCATTTTAGAAAAGGCTAAAAGGAAGATCTAGTGTCTTGCTTATATTTTGAGTTACGTTTGTACATAAACTTGAATGGGTTACTGTAATGATGTTATTATTGTAAAGGAACTCTTGAAAACTCAAAGCATTAGTTTGGTATTTGATATGTATGTATGTCATGAGAATGCTGCTATTTTTTTTTTTTATTATGGTTACTTAAAGAAGATAATTTATTAAATTCTTTTTTATAAGTTTTGAACTCAAATATTTAGTGAACGAAATTTATTGTTGATGACCTTTGTGTGGGAAGGTTTGGGGTTGGTTCATGAGTCCCCGGGGTTCGGGGCGTGACAAAAGTTCTCAGTATTTGTCCAAAATCATATTCCTTATCTTGCTAGAGAATATGCTTCAAAATGGTGGGACAATTTCGAAATTCCTAAAAAATATTATCCCGACTCCTTAAAAACCTATTATCAAAAATCTTTTGCTCCTAAGCCTTCATATGCATCCAAAGCATTTGTTCAACCATTCAAGTCTAAAGCCTCATCATTCTCCTCATCTGATTTTGTTAATGTTAATCTCTCTGCCATTAAAACCCAATTGCGCTCCAATAATCCTCATTTAACTCCTCAAGAGTTAAAGAAAGCTATTATTCTCGAGATGACAGCTCAGCTAGATAATGATGATTTATTAGCTAAAATGATTTCTCCTTCAAGTTCTAATGTTACCCCAAAAAATAAAGATGATTACTTCGGCATTAATTTTGATTCTGCTTTTTTATGTTATTTATAGAGATTAAAAATATCATCAATTATTCTTTGAAATTTTGATGGATCATTTTTTAAGTCAAATGGCATTACATTCCATTCATAGCGACCAAAAGGTACTGTGAATGCGGTTTTGTATCTATCTTATTCATCTATTTGTATTTGCCAAAAACCAAATTTCATATCAAATTTGAAAAATATTTTTTCTTGGTTTAATCTATTGTGTAAATCTTTTTTTATTAGGAATTGGATATCTACTCCATTGTAAAATTTTGTTTAATGGTTTATAATTGATGACTAATCGAGGTGTTCCTCTTTCTAATGCAGCATTTTTATTTACATAAAATGCTCCACAGGACCATGGAGATTGACTTGGCCTTATAAGAGTTTTTATCAATAAATCTTGAATTTCTTTTTTACAATATTCTAATTGATTTTGATTCATTTGGGATGGTCTAGCTTTTGTTGGAATAATTTTTCTTGAAATTTTGGTTCATAAGGTAATTGGACTATATGTTATTTTCGATGCCAAAAATCTTGAGAAAGATCATAACACAAATCTTTTTCATAAAGATGTTTGAAATAATCAATTTGTTGTTGATTAGAAAATTTTTGATGTTGTTCTTCAAGTTGGGAATATGATAGTTCTTTTTGTAAAAATCAAATTTGTTTTTGTTTGAAAATTAAATTAGTTTTTAATTCTTGTAATGTATGAGGTTGTGGAGGAAATATAAATGAAAAATTAATTTCTTCATTTTTTAATAATTTAGTACTGATGCCTTGATGAGTAACGTTGAATGAGGCTATTAAGGTTAAGAAATGTGTTCCTAAGATCATATGTTGAGATAAATTTTATACAATGACAAATTTTGTTTGAAGATATATGCTGATTTTGACCAAGATTATTGGTAATTATTTACCCACCAATTGGTTCTATCCTTTAAAAGCAATCTCACCCTCCAGAATTTTTTATGAGACAATGTTTTAGAAACGGCCTCTATAAAAATTCAATACAATTCAAATAATAATGGCAAAACCATTAATTATTTGAAATGTGTTATCTAAAAAATTATTTTCAAAAAAGATTAGGGAAGTGGCAATTATTTCAACAAAACTTTTAAAAATAATGTCATTCACCCAACACGATACAACTATTAAGATTATCAACAAGCTTTTCATCTCTTATGTTCTTATTTTTAATGTTCTTACTTATGTTATTGTGATGATTAACGTGATTGTGATCATTAACGTGATATTCGATCCAAGTATGTGGGCTTGATCTTATGGTATCATATCCATGTTTGTAAAAGTGTAGCTTAACTCGTTGTGATAGTGATCCATTGGAACGGCATGATTATGGAGCTGTGGGAGTAAGTCTCTTATTGATTGTCAGTAAAGCCAAGTACACACTTTCTCATTGACTGTTATTTTGCACAAGTACAATATGGTTAGGTTAATTAGATCTTTCACACAAAACCTTATAGGAGAAGGTTCATCACGAACATCACAAATAATAAATCAAAGTGAAAGAGTAATCGAAGATATGGAAAAAGTATTATCAAATTGGAATATGCCCAGAAAAAATATAAATAAATTATATAATAAAAAAATTGAATTAAAACAAACATATAAGATTAAAATCGTAGAACAAATTTTACCTGTTACAAATCAATATCAAACATTTTAATTGTTAGAAGCTCAATTAATTAAAAAATTTCAACAAAAATTATTTTCTACATCTAGGTTAAGTCCAAGTAGGTATTAAACCTATGACCTGATTAAACCTAAATAAATCAATCATTTGTTCCTTAGTTGACCTAAGACATCTATCCTATTCAGATGCACTCTTAGGTATAATCAAAACTAGTCTAGCTCATAGACCAGTTTACTTTGAATGTTTTCGTAACTTTGAAGTATCTTTACATGATCCAACAATTTTAAAAATATTAACCTTACAAGTTCAAACTAAAAGATATAACATGGATCAATTAGCTTTAAATTTATAAATTAGATATAGAGTCTATTTAAAAGCTATGACCACCTCAGCCCCCATGTTCAAAGGTCTTACCAGCCCTCATGGGTCAACTATCTTATTTCAATCCAATCCAAACACTTCACAAGTATACACACCAAGAGTGATAAAATGGCATGAAATAGAAGATGCCGATGACCAAGATAATAGCACATGGAATTTTCCCCAACTTATGCCACCTCAATCTTCAACTCAAACACAAGTACAACTTGATACAATCACAGAATTCCCTGATGGGTCTGTGGCATTCCAATTCCCAACTTGATCCAGTACCACTTCTATCCAATCTGAACCAACGCCCTATCAAACTCTACTCGTTTGATCCCGATCTACCAGATCTCATTAATTTTACACACCACCAAATTGCTCCAATTTTAGTCACTCATCACGAGATTACAATATGACAGACCTTCACATAGAAAAGCAAATACCTCAACCTATCTATCATACTCCCGAGTTTTAACCTGATGACAATATTGAAATTGATTTAAGGACACTTAATATTAATGTTTTAACCATACCTAAAACTCCTAAAGTTATTGACGACATGATAAAACAAATTGATGAAGAATATGCAAAATTTTATAATCGATTAAATAGACAATTTTTTACATATCTCCATGATCCAGAAGAAATATGTAGCTGCTCCAGTGAACAGAGGCATTTTCTTAGTATGCAAATTGTGAGCCAGTGTTCTTATCAACACGGAAGCATCGTATTACATTGTTTCATCTATTTGGGGGTTGGTGATGGACTCTGTGGATAGTGCGTGTGTGTAGAGACCTCGGCCGGTGAGAATGTAGTGTTGGGATGAGTTTGTAGATCTTGTGTCCTTAAGGTAGTTAGCCACTGTTTAGAGTTTGGTTTCATCATGACCACGTTTGACCTTATTCTAGGGATGGCTTGGCTGACCACTTATCGTGCCTATGTCGATTACAATCGACGGGGCTGTTTTCTTTTTGACCTCGTGGCGAATCTCGGGGACAAAATTCCTTTAAGGGGGTTAGAGTTGTGAGACCCTTATCCGTTTTAATTTTGTGATGTTTTTTAACATGCTAATTGATGTTTTAATCTTGTTGGAATAGCATGTTTATCTGTGTTTTAATGCATGTTCGAGCGTAGAAATGCATGCTGGGTTAGATGTTGAGACCGTTGGGCGTTGGGGTTAAAACAAAAACATTTCGGTGGGGTCTATAAATGTCTATATAATTTTTAATAGGCATATAATACATGCTTCCAATACCAAAAACATGTAAAACATAACATGTTCCAAAAAGAAACAAAAAGGAAGACTACAGATCTTTCACCCCTCCGATTCCTCCAGATCATCCTGCGTGACCTTATGCACCTAAAAAATATTTTTAAATCCCACACCAAGAGCTAAAGCCCAGCAGAAACTAGACAAACATGTAAATAAAGGCTAAACATGCTGATGCAAAAAGATATGGATGTTTCAACTCACACAAGCCTAAAAAATAGTTTGATATATAATACAGATATACTACAATACTTCACATGCAATCGTCAACTCGCACGAGCTCCACATTCAACACAAGTATGTATCGACTCTCCTGAGTCCCATAAACAGTTCTACATAATCACAATGGTTCACACGCAATACATGCACCTTCTCGGGCTTTCACCGAAGGATCGCAGCTCCAACTAATGCATTGTTAACCAGAGTTAACATTTATCGAATCACTTTTCGTCCATCGTTAACCAGAGTTAACATTTACAACACACGCAACCCATGCAACACATGTATCTTCACGGGTTTTCACCGTAGGACCAATATTCGGCCCTCATTATGCATCTTTACAGACTCTCACTGAATGACCAATATCTGTCCTAACTAATGCATCTTTACGGGTTTTCACCGAGGGACCAATATCCACCCCAAATAATGCAGCTATAAAACCAGAATTTTAATGTAGAAAACCATGTACGAACACCACGTTTCACATTACGACATCACATGCCACATAATTCGTCATCTAACAACCCAAGAGACTAACAAGTAATAAAACAAAACTCAACCCCAAAGGCTAACCCCAAACATCTAAAAACTCAGTTTTCACAAACATTTTGACAAAATACTATCTTTTTTTTTCCAAAACTCGCCCTTTTTGAAAAAGAGCCAAGGACCCAAACATGTCACACACACAATGATGTATAAACACCACGATTGAGAAAACCACATCATCCTCGAAGATGACAACAAAACGATAACAAACCCCCAAGGCCACAACATGACCACCCAAAACAACAAAACAACCCCAACAGGACATCAGTCGACTGAACACCTCCATCCAGTCGACTGAAAAATGCTACTGGAATTTTAAAAAAATTCTCCCAAAACACAGGTCAGTCGACTGGATCCCCCAATTCAGTCGATTGAATCATCACACTGTCGACTAAGTCGACTAGATCACCCAGTCCAATTGACTTGACCACAGTAGAAATGAAACCCTAGCTACGGAAACAACTTTTCAACCCCAAAACGAAGCAACCAAACTCCCTTTTGATGCCCTTGGACATGCACAAGCCCTAAACTACAAAGAAACACCGAAAAGAACACCTCAAAAACCATTTTATCCAACCGAAAATAACCAAAAACGATTTAGGAACAAAACCAAACTTTTTGAAACGTAAATCAATTTTTCATACATTTTTAAACAATAAAAACACATATGATTTCACATAGCACTCCTTTGAGACATGAGAGTCTAGGATCCTACCTCATTGAGTCAAAAACTCAATGCCTAAAAAAACAAACCTCGTTAAAACGAGATTCTGTTCGGATGAACGTGAAGCTCTCGATGTAGATAGCAAGGATTCGCTATCCAATCGCCAAAAACCAAGCCCAAGCCCTAAGCAAACCTAGAGGGAAGGTGGAGGTTTCGTTTGGTTTCAAAGGGTTGAGAGGAAAATATCTAACAAAATATCTAAGACTAGATATTTATAGGCTCACCGAAAATATCTTTCTCTTTTTTGGAACTTTGCACCACAATGCCGAACGGCCCTGGGATCCAACCCAACAGAATATGCATAAAACACATAAATATGCAATAATAAAAACGATAAACAACGCGTCAAAAAATACTACAAAAGTAAAAACGGGTCAGGGTCTCACAACTCTACCCCTTAAAGGAATTTTGTTCCCAAATTTTAACGCAAGGTCAAAAGAAAATAACCCCGTCGATCGCAATCGACATAGGCATGAGAGGTGGTCAGCCAAACTATTCCTAGGATATGGTCAAATGTGGTTATGTACTTTAAACAACGGCCAACTACCTCAAGACACACGAACTACTAACTCATCCCAACATCACATCATCACCAATCGATGTCTCTACACCCAGAACATAACCCACGGAGTCCCTCTCCCACTCCACAACAAACGAAATAAAGAAACACAATGCTCCCATATTGATAAGAACACTGGCCCAAAGTCTATACACTAAGAAAGTGCCTCTGCTCACTAGAGGAATAGCTGCATCATTAAACACAATCGGTGCCTTGGAAGAACTGGGTTTTGTGAGGGCATACACTTGGCCCTGTGTTATTCTGGTCTGTCCACCATAACCTGGGATTGTCAACTGTTGTGCTGATTGAACTAAGATACCCCCATCTGTAACCCGGGAAGTTTGAAATGTGGGACGCTACTACCGGTAATCTGGTTGACCTTGCACAAATGAACCCACTAGTGTGCCTACTGTACTTAGCACACTACCTCCCTGAGGATAGTTCCTGCAAATATGTCCTGACTGGCCACTCCAAAAATAAACTGGCAGTCCCCTCCCCTATGACTGAACCGATACTGGACCTTGGGACTACTTCAGCTGTGGATCCTAGGAGTGCCTCGGCTGTGGGCAATCCATCGTACGATGTCCTAGCGACCTGCATCGGAAGCAAAGGAACTCGTGCTGCTCTATCCTCCTAGAGGAAACCACTAATGGTACTGGTACCGAGAACTGCTGTCGCGATCCAGATAGATGAGAACTATGACCCGAGGACTTCTATCACTTGTTAGAGCGCCCACCTGACTGTGCCTCTGTCCCACCCTGTGGTGCCCTGATCTCCTTGGAATCCTGAGTCTCGCTCAAAGTGTTCTCGATCATTGCTGTGGTAATAAACCAAACCCAAAGATACGAATAGAAAAGAAAGAACATCTTAAAAGAAACGAAATCTTGAACCTAAGGTTAGTTAACCCATAGTTAAGGAAACATCCTATTTGACCTTTGGCTATAAAAAGGAACGCAACCCACCTATTCTCCCTCAAAAATGATCATGAATAATGTTAATATGGGTATGTTAATGGAAAATTTGAAATAATGAAATGGAAGCAAAAGTTAGAAGTTTGAGTTGAGTTTTTCAAAAATTTGCAAAATTCAATTTCAGGGGTCACCGCTCGAGCTGTGGTCTGTCCGCTCAACTGAACTGTCAGGAAATATTTAGACTATTTTGGAATATTGGAGAAAATTGGGGGCTTTTATTTAAAAACCCATGCTCACGTCC
>JAUMHN010448012.1:0-10904 GCA_032360265.1 Heliamphora ciliata
ATGCGCGCCTGGAGTTGGCGGTCGCCATGTCCAATGTTCGCAACCGCCAAGTATGCTAAGGGTTTTCTGGCGACTGCCATCTTAGAAGGGTTTTTATTCGACGACCGCCACTTTCGGGGGGTTTTAATAGTGGCGACCGCCATGTCATAGGGGAAACGGTGCCAGTCTGTCAACAGTCACGTCGGCATTTTGGCAGGGAGGGGCTGTTTGGTCTTCTTAATGTGTATTTTATTATTAATCTACTTTATTCAATTATTTTAAAAATAAAAAAATATAGAAATTTTTCAGAAAAATAAAGTTTTGATTTAAAAGAATATTTATTTTTATGAGTGTGTTTGTTTCTAATAAACATTTCGTAAAATAATTTTATAAATCTCAGAAATTTCCTAAATACTTCAAAAAAATCTTGTATGTTTAGAAATAATTCCAAAAAATTGATGAGTTTTTAAACCCTTGTTTTTTTTATGTGTTTTCTCTCTCCCTCCGGATAAATTTAATTTTAAGCCGTCACTTGGCTTTTTAATCCCGCTTCCGACAAATTTAATTTTAAGTCATACCTTGGCTTTTAATCTCATGCCTCGTTCCAAGTCTTTAGATCTTAGCTCGACCTCTTAAGTCGCAATCTTTCTTCCCAATAAATCAAAATTTTCAGCCGTGGCTTGGCTTCCGATCATTTCAGTCTCGTTTTCGATAAACCTAATTCTCAGTCCCACATACTTAGATCCTGACTTAACCTATTAACTCGTTGGTCCTCCTCATGACCCTAAACTGACTCGTCGGTCGTTCTCACGACCTTAAACTGACTCGTCGGTCCTCCTCATTACCTAAAACTGACTCCCCGGTCCCTTCACGACCTAAAACTGGTTAATCTTCTTCCCGATCTGTGTTATGACATCAGAACCTTCTTGCGTTACATCCGCACTGCAATGTAAATATCTGTATCATGTTAGCATTTATTCATGTTAGCATCCACATCATATTTCTTATCATTGCATCTCGCATTTTATCCCACGAACTATGTTCTGATCTGATCCCTAGCAAAAGGAGGTACGTAGGCAGCTCGATGAAAATTTGAGTACGACCAACATCATATATATGCTTGTGTGCTCGTGTCCTAAGATTTACGGCTCGATCAAATGGTCGTTGTCTCTGTGTCTTTGTTATAACATGCTTCACGCGTTGCTATGCAAGTTATATCAAAGAGGGGCAATTGTAGATACCCCAATTTGACCATACCTAATCTTAGGCGAATCCGATGATGAAAACAGGTGGATTAGTGCTTTTGTACGATCCTCGAAAAGTGATCCAAGCTCGGTACTTGAACTCGGAACCTTCAAACCAATAAAATTTTCTCGAACCATCGAAACTTGCTGCCCAAGTAAAGCGACCGCCAACTTTCATTGTGGCGACCGCCATAGAACTTCGTAGAAACCCTAGCCAAAAGTGACGACCGCCAACTTTCATTATGGCGACCGCCTACTCCCATTATGGCGACCGCCAACTCCAAATGGCATGGCGTGTCCCTTAAATGTGGCAGCATCTCACTGGCTGATGAACTCTATAAATACCGTACCCCAGCGTACGTTTTCAGTACGAATTTTGGGTTAGAGAAACTCCACCGATATACCGAGCGATCCCGAGCTCCGACGCCGAAGTTCTGCCGAAATACTTAGTCCCGAGCCTTCAATACCTACATTTGAAGTCTTAGCTTGGAATCAGCACTCGAGGATCGAAGCACATTCCCTAATTTGAGGATTCCACGATTCAGGTACTTCGTTTGGATCCCCAGTCTTTCTAACTCCAATTCCTCTCTTTTGGAGTGACCGGATTAAAATTCAAATTCAATTTGCATGTTCTTTCCATTTATATAGACAATCTTGTTTATTTCCTATAGTTTAGTTGTTTTCTTTACTCGTTAATTCCTTCACGATCACACTTAGCACATTATAATTTTCATTTGAATTTATTAAATTGTGCTAACATATTTTGACAATTACAACTTAATAATATTGTTAAATGTTGTAACAATGCACCTACATTTATGTGAATGTAGTAATTAATATTACATTTCACATTTAAGTTAAATAGTTATTTTTGATTTCTTTTATCCGTCTAACACTAGTTTAATTATCTTTACTAGCATTTGTTTTCATTTTCTTTTCTCTTCTTGTAATATTTATGGCATTTTTTTTATTAGCATTAGTTTAATTTTCTAGCATTTATTTCATTTTCTTTAAGTTGTTCTAATTTACTCTTAATAGTAGTCTAGTTCATTTTCATTTCTTGTAATATTAGTATTCCATTTTATTTTTGGTTTAGTATTTTCTTTCAAGCATTTATTTTTCTTTTAATGTTACCTTAATATTCCTTCATTAGTCTTTATTTTTCATTTTATTTTCTTCTTTTCTAGTGGTGTAATTTTATTTTTCTAGCATCTTACTTCCTTTCTTATAATGTAGTTTTATTTTCTTTTCTCTTTTATTTTCTCTAATGCTAATGTTCCCTTTTATTTTTCTTTTAGCTTAATTTTCTTTTGCTAGCTTTTTCTATTTTCTTTTGTTTTCTTTTATTAGTATAATTTTCTTTTCTAATCTTTTATTTTCTTAGAGTTCCATTTAACGTTTCTTTTCTTGTAATATTAGTATTCATTTCTCTTATAAAAATTCATTTTCTTTTTCTATGATCTTATTTTCATGCATCTTCCTTTTCTTTTATTTTGCTAAAACCAAAAATCACAAAAGACTTTTAAGTTAATTTTCATCTTTAAGTAGTTCATAATTTTCTTCTTTAAAAATACTCCATTATTCTTTCCATTTCTTCTTTTTTTTTTCTTTTGTATTCTCCTTTAAAATGTAAAAAATGTTAACAACTAAATTTTCTCAACTTGCCTTCTATAATATTTTTCTTTTCTTCCATTAACTATAAAAGGCACAAAATTATAAAGATATCTTTTAATATTCTTTTATTTTTCTTATTTTTATCTTTTATGTAAATAATTAAATTTTCTTCTTAATAGCATTTTCTACCCTTCATATTTTGTTAAATCTTTTTCTTTTCTTTTAAATCTTTATAAAACTCTTATTTGAAATTTTTTTGTTAAATAGGCTTTCTTTTAATGAAGCATTGTTTCCCTCTTTTATGCATTTCTTATTTTACATTTCTTATTTCTTTATTAATTTCTCATGTTGAGGTTAACCTAGTTAATTTTGGTGATATGCAAATTTTAATTTCTTTATTTAAAAGTATGTTTAGGATAGTTTAATTTTATTTTTGTAATAAATCTATGTTTAGGTAATTTTTGCCAACTTCTAGCATATTTTTGTTTTTTTAACCAAGCTATGTTAATTTAGGTTGTTTCAATATTATTACATGTGGGTATGTATTTTATGTATCCTTTAGGTAGAAATTACATGTTATAGGACTTAGAATTTTTTCTTTTGACACCTATTTGTTTTGGAGTGTTATGTACATATTTTATGTATTTTTCATACTTAATTTTGAATGTTCTCTTTTCACTCCTATTTTTCTTTATTTGCATGCATTTGAGAAGTTATATCACAGAATCAATGATGATTAGTAGAGGCCAACCTTACGGTTGGGCGAACGGGGTGCCTAACACCTTCCCCGATTTGTACCTTAACCCTCAAACCCTATTTTCTCTGGTTAACATTTTCAAAGATCAGTAGCCATTTTTATTTTTCTTAATTTTTCTCAAAAACTAAGTGGCGATTCCATTTTTAATAAAATAGGTTTTCAAATTTTGATTTTCAAGGTGTTTGAAATATTTTTCAAAACATCTTTGACTTCTCTTATTTTTGACCCCTAAATCCCAACGCCACATCGTGAAGAGCATACATAGCAATCGTAATAACAAGGACAAAAAGCTCACGGCTGTGACAACCAAAGGTCGCGGCCGTTATGTTTAAAGAATTACAGAAGCATTTTCAAGTAACCAGTGTGTCAGTGAACATGAAATCACGTTAAAAACATGTTGTTTTATGTCCTACATAAAGTATTAAACACACTGTTTTTCATGCAAAAGATATATATACTAACGTACTTCTACATACATTGCTTACATGCTATTATAAATCAAAAGGAATACATGATTGATATAGATTACTTGCTAAGTAAATCAATAAATGAAATCTCTAGTCGCAATGGCTCTTAAGAGAGAGAAAATGGGAGTTTAGAAGCATTGTGATTTTCTAAGGTTACCTAATATAGTCAACTGTCTCAAATGGCCCATCGGGTATGGTATAGACTAGAATCATCAAGTCGCTCGTGCTCCAAGGGCCTCACTAATGCAAGTAATATCACGAACTCGGTCTGGGTCTAGGTAGTATCAGAAGTATGGGTATCGAGAATATCGGGTAGGGAATGAATTTAGCAAAGTATGGGTATCAAAAAACATTCCTCTCTCATTTTTAGTGAAAACGACGCCTATTTATAGGCATTAGGGCAGTACAGAGATCCTCTGGGATGTTGCCACCTGTCCAAAAAGGTATAAAGCTCACGGCCATGTCCTTGTACTCGGCGACCGTGAATTTGAATGTACGAACCAAGACTGTCGTGACCTTCAAAGGTCGCAGCCATGACAACGGAAGTTCCCGGCTTGTTCTAGGATCACGAAAAGGTCGTGGTTGTTAAGGCAAGGACACGGCCTAGGGTAGGATCATGAAAAGGTGGCGGCTATGAGGATGAAGAATGTCGCGGCCTGAAGGTTTTTGAGGGGATGGGTGATTTCTTGGTTTTGAATTGAATTCTTGACATTGCAATTGCTTAGGAGTATCCTTGAGCATAATTCTATGTTTTTGTCATTGAGGAGCATTCGAGATGTGTGCGTAAGATTTGGCTTAATCAAATTAGGGCGTCTACGGGTACCCCCAAAGGGCATACCACTTAGGCCAAGGTTAGCTTATATAAGCCACTCAACCACCCTTCTCCCAACCAATGTGGGATTGATGCAAAGTTACCCAATAAATAATTTTCAATGCCACACTTTTTGAGTCAATTTTTTATTCACCCATTAACGATTTTGAACGCCATAAAATCTATGATTACACTACTTATAGAGATTAACATATTAAGACTTGGAATCATCAAAGAAGATTAGTCCAATCTAAAGATATCTAGTTTTAAAGTTAGCTATAAACTATGTTCAAAACCCATTTTTCCAACGTCTATAAAGTGAAATCTCAAAGCACAATTAAGTAAATGAACAGCTAAGTCTATGACCAGGAACTAAGAAGAACTTTGTGTATATTTTGGGAAGTGATTCTATACGCTAGAGATATGGATTTTCATCACTCGAAACTATTAGTTCTAGGCAACTCAAGAGGGGGATGAATTGGGTTTTAAAAATAATAATAACTATTTTAAAAAAAAATTCGAAACTTTTTAATTTCTTAAACAAATATAGCAAAAATATCAAGAAATAAAGCAATGAAGAAATTAAAGAGGTTAGAGACATAGAAATTGAACTAGACACTATGATTTATAGTGGTTCAGCTTCTTTCAAGCCTACGTCCACTCTTCAAGACTTCGCTTGAGAATTTTCACTAAGATAAAATACTTCAGGGGTGCATTCAAAACCTTTTACAGCCTCAAGATGATCCTACGAAAATAACCCTTGTTTTTTTCTAATCACTCTTGAGCTCTTCTTTGAAGAGTATTACTCACTCACTCAAAGGATCAAGGGTGACTCACCCTCTATTACAATAAATGTATGGAAATCAAAGATTCACTTACTCACTCTATTTACAAATGATTGAAAATAAATAAATACAAAGAGGTGAGAATTGGCTAAAGCAGTTAATGAGCAATAAATGCATTCTTAAATATTTGAGCTTTTGATTCAAGCAATAGAATAGTAGTGTCTAGATCTTTTAAGTTTTGAAAATTAACTTTTTATATAGCCATCTGAAGTAAATGACCGTTGGTGGGTTGATGGAGGCAATTAATACTCTGAAATTCAACCGTTAGAACCAGCGCGAGATTTGAAATCTGTTGCAGGGGTCGACTCAAAACCATTTTGTGTCGACTCAAAATATCTAGGGTTTGGTTTCTTAAGTGATTGTGTTGACTCATTTCTTCAATGGTATCGACACAAATTCTGCATCTTCCTTGCCCACATGGTGGTGTCGACTCTTGGAGCTTTTGATGTCGACTCAATCATTATTTAGTTTTTCAGGATAGACCTTCGGTGTCGACTTATCTCGTCTTTGGTGTCAACTCTTTTTGTTTGGCAAGCTACTGAAATTTTGGTGTCAACTCATCTTCGTTTTGGTGTCGACTCATTAAATTGCAGTCAGTCTCGGTAGTTTTAGAGTTGACTCATTTTGATCTGATGTGAACTTAGAAAACTGCAGACGGTCTCAGTTGATTTGAGGTCGACTCGAAGTCGTTTGGTGTTGACTCAAAAAGCTTGTTCCCGTAGGAAATCTTTGTGTCGACTCATAAACCTTTGGTGTCGACCCATTTGAATTAGAGTCTGGTGTCAACCTATTTTACTTTGGTGTCGACTCATTTTTCCCGAAGTCAGGAAATCGATGGATTACTTGGTGTCGACTCAAATAGCATTGGTGTCAACCCAAAGTGAATCCTGTAAGGATTGTGTAGTTGTTGACTCAAATCCTTTTTGTGTCAACTCATTTTGCTCATCTGCCTGGATTCTAGCCCGATACGAAAAGTGTCAACCCAAACTAGTTTGGTGTCGACTCAAATGAATTCCTGAAAACATCTTAGACAAACATGTTAAGGTGTTGACTCAATTTCTCAATGGTGTCGACACACTTGAGAGTTTCAAGTGTACTTAGCCTTTAGGTATCGATTCAAATATCAATTTGTGTCGATTCCAAATATTCTTTAATAGAACACTTAGTGTCAACTCATTTGATGCAAATAGTTAGCACAAATGACTTAAGGTGTCGACTCATTAATCATGCAGTGTCAACACTTACCTTTTTTGAAACAAATAAATATAATCCTTTTTAAATCAATTTAATTAAGAAAATGACTTAGTAAAATCATCAAAATTTAATTAAAAAGTCATTGGGCTAACAGAAACCATTGGTTGTGACTGCATAGTCTGCCATAGAGAATGAATTGGTTGAATCCTATATAAAATTTACTAGCTATTCACATCAAGCCACATAGAATGAATTGGTTAAAATTGTCGTATCCCCATACTTTGGGATTTAAGCATAGGATACTCATTTTTCCAGTAGTATAGCCAATCTCTTCTGAAGTTTGTTTCAAACCCTATAAAAAATATGGGATCTGTGATAGAATCAGGGAGCTTACCTCTAAGCTAAAAACCCTAATTGCAAAGACCAAATTAAAAAAATACACCAAATAAAGAAAAGAGAAGCAAACAATTTGAGAGGACCAATAATCCAAACAAAAAAAAGCAAGAAAAAGCTTCGAAGTGCTTAAGACATGAAACTACGAAAAAATCTGTTGTCCTTTAGCTTTTTAAAATTCAACACACCAGCTATGCTATGGCAACACAGAATTGTAATTTTGCTTCATCTACTTTTCAAGCCAAGTTTGTCTTTCACAAAAATTCTAACCAAATGTTGTTGCATGCCAATTCCTATTTAGCTTCACCCAACCACACAACGTTGTACACCATCAGCACCACCACAAGACATCGCCACCACACATATCATTGCCACCATCACATGCCATTGCCACCATAAACCATCGCTCACAACACACCATAACCATCCTTATCGTCGTTAGCATGCCATCGTCGCATGCCATCAGCAACCACAAGTCGTTCGCTCTCTCTCTCTCTCTCTCTCTACAAGAGATCTTAGATACGAACATTGTATTTTTACTTGTTACATAATCCATATAAGACTTATATACAATGTTTAAATATTTGTATTGGTACGCGTTAAGTAAATAAGTATGTGTATCTAGTGGTTTTCCTCCTGCTGCGTTAAGCTAAAAGTTAAAGGATATTTGTCTCTTTGTTTTATAAATTGGTTTAAGAAACCTACACAGTTGACTGAAGGGCAAAAGAGTAAAAACCTATTTTTTTCGTTAATAGTGGTCTACTGACAAGACTAACATGGGAGGTCATTGTAATTTCATAAACTTAGAGGGTTTATCTGTATTTTCAATTAATCTCAGTGGAAGTTAATGTAATTTACTCTATATATATTCACACACACGCGCATATATATATATATATAGGGGGTGGAAAAGGTTGTGGTAGTGGTTGAAGATGGTGGTGGTAATAGTTAGTGGAAATATTGATAACAATGACGGTAGGGCCGACCCTGACTTATTGCACATGAGGTAGCCACCTTGGGCCACTTATTTTTTATCAAAAAATAGAACTCTCAATTTTTAATACCTTTTATTATTATGTATAAAATTATCAAATAAAAAACCTATTAAACTAAAAGGGCCGAAATCAAACAAACCCAAAATAAAGCTCAAATGTGTGCATGACCCATAGCCCATAATTATGAATTTAAGCTTTTCCCTAACTATTGCATCGTCGGTTGCCTTGCACATGTGCACTGTTGCAACTTGAAGAGACTGAAATCCTAAAATCAAATGATGGTGCATACGATTCGAATTAAACCTGGAGCATAACAAAGAATGGCATAATAAAGAAAATTGTTCTGCCACGATCCGTTCGGACGGACGCAAGGGGTGTCTGTATAGAACATATGCGGCAAGACCGTAGTTTTTTCCTGAACGCCGAAACAGAAACCCGGTACATCTACAAGGCAGAATAGGAATTATACCAGCATGATCTCTTTAGCTTGATCACGTTTCTATTCTTGAACTTGAATTCAAAGATCGACATGGAAGATGACCGGCAATCTTGTCTCTGCTTATATCTCCTGCTGTATTCCGAACATCGAAACAAGAACAGAGTGTGGGCTCTGATCCTTCTTGTTCTTAACTCTATCTGGTTGCCTTCCCATTCTTCTGATTCTCACAAATACGTAAAAACCCTACGAAGACTGAATGATATGTATCACACGTGTTTTGACGGTCAGGGTTATAACGACATATATATTAGGTTATAATAGGGATCTAATGAGTAAATAAAACACGAGCTTCTAATGTAATTAGAAAAATTTACTTCAATCTAGAAGTAATTTTATAAAAACATAAATTACAAATCATACCATTAAAGAATTATAATTGCACTCCCGACCTTATTCTCAAAATCGAACTTTTGAGTTTATGTTATTAAATACTTATTATTCTCTCCACGTTAAGATTACAGATACCCGTCGATTAAATTAAATTACTGACAATTATATTTAATCGACCTTTTTTCATAATTCCTTAAGACTTTTCGCTTAACTTATTTGATATTTAGAATTATAAAATCCACGAGCGGAGTTTAATATAATTAAAACTTATAAGTTTTCTTAAGGGGGTATCATCAATCCCTAACCGGGACGTGAATTCCGTCAATAATTAATATTCACTATATATGTAATGTCATTATCCAATTCATTGGAATTATTTACCCGTAAAAAATTGCATCCTCTAATAAATCAAAATAGCGAACATTAAATAGGCATGTCTAATAATTATTTCAGAATTAAAAGTATAAACGTTCATAATAACCATGAAGTGTAAATTAATTTATATAGTCAGTATAAGATTAATAAGCTTAACTTGGTCCTGTTCAATACACACAGTGTGTACTAACACAATGAGTCGAAATTATAATCAAAACTATATTATTTTCCGTAATTAGGACAAACCTACGAAAACATTATGTTACACCCGTACCGATGGTGTGTCTAAATCCATCTAAGATTGTAAACCAAAACATATATTCTACAAGAATCGATAATCTGGTCTTCCGTATATAAGTTAGACTCTATACATCAAATTAACTACTATGTAGAATAAAAGACATCTATACATAACATTAAATAAATAATAAAATGCATACATTATTCATTCAGATTCTTATTAAAATAAAAAAATAAATTTTATTAATATATAAAATCAAATACCAAAATCTAAATATAATTTTTCTTATACAACCCTAACACAACTCATAATTGACAACTACATCGTTTTCGCGCTTTGACTCGACCGCTTTGGACCTTCGGCCTGATTTGAATCATTTGACTATTTGTGGCATCATTCATCGGACTTTCGACTAATCAAATTTAGGTAATTCTTTTTGTTTTTTTGATAATACATGTTTTGTTTTAGCTATTTCACATTTGTTCTTCATTTATTTAAATTGTATTTAATTTTTATTTGTATTATACATTTAATCTTGTTTTTATTTTACATGATTATTATATTATTTGAGTCCCACTTGTGGCCAATCATACTTTGTCCATATTGAATTAATCTATTTTCATTAATTATTTGATTTGTAGAATTTTTGAAAAATAGCCTCTTGGAAAGTATTTGTCTAGATCTTAAAAATAAGCTTAATTATGCAACTTTTATTTTGATATTGTTATTTTTTATTCTGTTCAGTTATATTTTGGTTATAAGTTGGATATTAATTAAGTTGGCCCCTAGATGATGGTGATAGTGGAAGTAGTTTAGTAAATAATAGCTGTGGTGGCCGTAGTAAAATGGTAAGAGTAAAACATGTGTTTTTTTCGTAAAAAAAAAAAAAAAGAAGGCATTTAGAATCACTTGGGATGAGGTAAAGTGACAACCGGCTGAATTTTCTAAATTAACTTTGAAGGAGTGGACAACATTAGAATTTCTCACAGGAAAAGTAACAAGAGAAAGGAGGTGTTTAGCAAAATTATTGTTAGTAATTTTTAATTTTTTATTATTAATTTTAATTATAAGTTACAAATTTTTTTAAACTCTCATAATTTTTAATTTTTACTACTAATTTTAACTATAAATTATAAATTTCTTTAAAATCTCGTACTTTT
>JAUMHN010448030.1:0-10902 GCA_032360265.1 Heliamphora ciliata
ATGGGTCAGAGTGCAATTATAGTTCTTTAGTGGTGTGAACTGTAATTCAGTATTTTATAGAAATTGCAGAAACCGCTACGCCTTTTCACAATTGCAGAAACTGCCCGTAGGTATCTGTGTTCCACTAGAAGTCTTACTCATAATTACTCCCCAGATCCCTGCTGTAGCCATATATATATGCGGGTAGGCTGAACCAGTTTAGATTTGATTTTAATATCATTCTTGATATATTATTTTTGTCTTTCAAGACTTAAATATATCGGGGTTCTACCGGTACGAGTTTTCGGAGGATCGTAGCCCACACTACGTTCGAGGATTGCATATAAGAATATGGTAGAAGATCTGAAAGGAGCTTCAACTCGGAATCAAGTCGTAGTTGAAAATTAGATCGACAAAAGGTATTCTTCTAAATTAAATTTGGTTGCACGAGTTTTATTTTGATCGTTCTTCATCAAATTTTTTAACTAGAGCCTGTTTCGGTGTTTACCTATCCAGTTAATTTTTTACCAAAAATCGTTTACAAAAACAATGATCTTGGCAGTAGCCTCCAACAGGATCCTGTTGGAGGGTCCATTCGGTAGGGAGTACTATTAGGAGAGCGAGTGGTCCGTTAGTCGCTCGGCCTTGATCACTTTTGGATACCGGTGATTCCTCCAGTACACATGCGCCGGACTAATCTTCTAGGCCGCATTGACGTCCTCCTAGAGGTTGTGGGGACCCATGCCTCGGAGCTACTGGTGCCAGAGGGGGACTACACCGCTTGGGCCCAGGCCCATCTGCTGGGACCACTAGGTCCTGGCATGGCTGCTCTTGGTGGCAGGAAAAGAGGACGGGCGCTGGAGGCTGCTGAGGACGATGCTGTTGAGGCTGCTGCTGGAGCTACTGCTGCTAGCGGGATGAGGGGCCCAGAGATTCCATGGGATGTCCAGACCGTAGCGTATGTCTTCCCCTTTCCTTTGCCAGCCCCTGTTCTGCTAGCACTAGAGTTCAGGGCTGATATCTGTTAGGTTTGTCTTTTACCTTTCCTTCAGTTACTTACTCTTTTTATTTGTCTAGTTTTCTTGAACTGCTCTCTTTTATTCTTTGTAGATCGACCAGGCGTGGTTAGACCGTATGATGCTGATGGTTACCAGCCTGAGGGCGCTGGTCCGGTAGATGGATGCCTTGAAGAGAGCAACTGGCGTTGCTTTCATGCCAGTGCCCATTGTGAGTATCATGCATGCTCTTTTCAGTTTTTTTTGCACTTTCTGTCATTATTCTGTTCTGAGTCTTACTTCTCTTTTGACGGCCTCCAGTTCCAGCTACCGGCATAGTACCATCACAGGCTCCAATTAGGCCTTCTGCTCCAGCCCCAGCCCCAGCTCGAGGTCGTGGTTCCCGGGCATCTTCTCGAGCTCGCTCTAAGGGATCTGTCTCTTTTGCTAGGAGTCGTTCCAAAGTTGTATCTTCTTCCTCCGGCAGCGATGGTGATGGTAGCAACGACATCAAGAGGCTCTTCGAGGATGCCAGCCCGGATGAGGCCAGTCTTTCCTCTTGCTGGGTCCGCTCGAGTCTTTAGTGAGAGAGAGAGAGCTCCCCCCGATTTCATTTACTTTCAGATACACTTTCTTTTAATACATTTTGGTCTTCATGGGCCTGCGTGCCCCAGCTTGATACTTTTATGGGCCTACGTGCCCCTGTTTTTGTTTATTGGGCCTGGGTGCCCCAGTTTACATTATGTTACATTTTACCACTTTTTGATGCATTTTGGGCCTTCTTGTCATTTATTGCTTGATATTCACCTGCTATATGATTCTCCTTCATTTACTACTCAAACTGTCATTGGTGCATAATACAAATGTCAAAACTTACACAGACCACAGAAACTGCAAACTGATACACACCCGCCACGTTTGAACATGGCGGTCGCCACAATCTGACCTGGCAGTCGCCGCTTCCAACTTAGCGGTCGCCTGGTCAAAGGGATGATGTCACTATACGGTGCCCTTTCAAGTTGGCGGTAACTCACTCCAAGGTGACGGTCGCCACATTTATTGTACTTTTTGCTACTTTTTCGATCTTCAGCCTTTTCATGCTTTATAAATACAGCCCTAGAGGCCCCATTTTCTGTTACTCTCACTCAAATGGCTGGTCCCCTTTGTTCATGGATTGAGGCATTCTTCCATATCAAGCGTTTAAGCTTTGCCCCTTTCGGTATCAACTCTTTATTTTCTCTCATGAACATAAAGACTGACAGACCTTTATTGGAGGCTGCTGCTCGACTATGGGATCCGCAGTCCCATGTCTTTCGATTTGGCCTTGAAGAGCTATACCCCACTTTGGAGGAGTTTGCTACTATTTTGGACTTGACTCTGTGTAGTACCGTTGTTGTTCCTACTTTCTCCCTTTCGGCTTGGCAACAGGTAATGCGACTCTGTGGTTTGTCTAGGATGAAAGCTTCTCTTTTGACATCAGGTGACTGTCTTGACATTCCATGGCTCATTGAGAGGTTTCATCCTACTGGCGACCTTAGTGACCTCGACTTTCAGCTGCGGCGTCGTTATGCCATTTGCTTCTGCCCCCTTGCCCAGTATCTTCTCATTCCTTCTGACGGGCGGGTTAGCTGTGCACTGGTTGACATCGCAAGTCAGATGTGGATGGGGAAGGACTTCGTGCCACTTGTCTTAGCCGAGACACTGCTAAGTCTAGATACTATTCACTGTGACGAGACTAGTACTTTTGCTGGCAGTCCTCTGCTTCTTTAGGTAAGCTCAAACCTCAGACTTTTGTCATACCGTAAGCTTTTCTCTTACTGATCTAACCTTTGCTACAGATCTGGCAGATGAAGAAAGTGAACCTTGTACAAAAACCACCTACTTATAGACACAATCCTGCAGCTTTCCTTTACCGCCCCTACTATTAAATATGCAACACTGAGGCATCCTGGCCACAGTACCTCTCATCTCTAGCTGGCCTAGATATCACTTAGTAGTGCCCCTGGTGGTGAATCTCTGCCATAACTCTGACTACCATGGATCACCCTGGTGTTCTGCTAATTGGTCTGCATCAGACTACTTTCTATTATCCTTGTTGGATTATGCGGCAGTTCGGTTACAGTCAAGCCATTCCTCACGATATCCGGGGCCGTTCGTTTTCATCTGCACTGTGGGCCCCATTTCTAGCATTGTATCAAGATGCTTGGCCGTCTCGTCCACATATGGAGATATAGGAGTTGTAGTGTCCCAATCTTTCTATTGAGTTCAAGACATGGCTGATGCAGAATAGGGAGACGAAAGACAAAGAAGAAGGAAAACAAGTAGCAAAAAGGAGGAGGATTTGAGGCCTCCCGCTTTGTTTCAAAGATTTCATAGCTTTCTTTTTCGTTCGTAGAGCTTGGGACTTGCATGCCCTTCCTTTTATTTCCAAAACTTTATAATCCAAAACTAAAGAAGGTTCAAAATTATCCAAAGTTTTTTGGTTCAATTAAGTGACTTTATTATCAAAATCTAAAAATTAATTTGTATTGGTCTTACTTAGATTAAAAAATGGTTAGAAACAAAGAATGTGACCGTACTTCTTTTAAAGAAGTTTCCTACGTATCCCAAAAAGATGAAATCAGGCCATAATATAGTTCGGGCTCGGTTTACTCTCGGGTATTAACGGTCTCCTTTTGTGATGCCCTAACTTTTGCCAAGGTCGCCCTTTCGAATTTGTAACCTTGTGGGCTGCTCTAATTTTTGACTGAGTTGCCTTTTCAGTTTTCAACTTAGCGAGCTTTCATCTTTTCTTTATTTTTACCTCAAGGATAGTACTTTTGAGTTGATCGAGGTTAACTGGAGTGAAGAACACATTCCATCCAAATCCATAATAATGACTGCACCACCGGTCATGATGGTTTTGATGAGAAATGGTCCAGACCAGTTTGGTTTGAACTTGCCCCTCGGCTCAAAGATCAGAGCTCTGATTTCCTTAAGAACCAGATCTCCTTCTCTGAGATCCCGGTGCCTCACCTTCTTATTGAATGCTTGAGCTATCCTCCTTTGATATCCTTATACATGAAATAGAGCCTGTAGCCTTCTTTCATCAAACAAGAGCAACTCTTCCATCCGGTTCCTCTACCATTCTCCTTCTGAAATATTGGCCTCGGTCACTACTCTTAACGAAGGGATTTTCACCTCAATGGAAAGCACGGTTTCTATCTCGTACACTAAAGAGAATAGAGTAGCTCCCGTTGAAATTCTGATCGACGTTCGGTATCCACAGAGTGCAGACGGTAGATGTTCTGACCAATCTTTATGCGAATTGATTGTCTTTTGCAGAATTTTCTTGATGTTTTTGTTTGCTGCCTCAACTGCTCTGTTGGTCTGTGGCTGATATGGTGAGGACTCATGGGCCACTATTCGGTATTCTTTGAAAAGATCCAAGATCTCTGTTTGAAAATGTGAGCCATTACCCGAGATAACCTCATGGGGGATCCCGTACTAACAAATGATGTTTTGCTTGATGAACTTAGCAACATGAGAGGCTTTCAATACTGAGTAGGAGGCGGCTTCCACCCACTCGGTAAAGAAGTCAATGGCCACTAAAATGAACTCGTACCCATTTGACGCCTTCTGTTACTCAGCTGATTACATCAATGCCCCATACTGAGAATGGCTATGGTGACGTCAGGTTATACAGCTGACATGGGGAAACGTGCATAAAGTTTGCATGAATCTGACACTTATGACACCTCCGTACGAACTGTATACAGTTTGTCTCCATTGTCATCCAAAAGTATCCTTGTCGTAAGATTTACTTGGCTAACATGTTTCCACTCATGTGTGGCCTACAGACTCCGGTGTGTATCCCTTTCATCAGTTATTGGCCTTCTTCAGTGCTAATACATAGCTTATTGACCCCATAATGTTCCCGTTTGTATAGTCTTCTACCGCAAATGACAAACTATGCAGATAGTCTTCGTATCGCTCTCTTGTCCTTTTTGCTAGCGAACTTGGGATATTCTCCTTTCTCTACGAAGTTTTGATATCAAAATACCATAGAAGGTCATTAGTGCTTTTCCCGATCACGAACGTTGTCTCGTATGCTGTCTTTCTTTTCTGTTCGATTATTAAGGGCCTCATCCTGACCCCGGATAGTATATCAATCATGAATGCTAATGTGGCCAGTGCGTCGGGAAATTTGTTCTGTAGTCTTGGCACATGGGTAAAGATTACTAATTCGAAATACAGTATTAGCTTCTCTAGCTCTTGATGGTAAGGAATCAATGTCATGTCCCTGACCTTCCATTCTCCTCTCGCTTGTGAAACCACCAGTGCTGAATCTCCAATGACTTCCAGCTTTCTTGCTCCTAATTCTAAGGTCGCCTCCAATCCAGCTAAACCTGCTTCATACTCAGCCTGATTGTTGGTAACTTCAAAATTAAGCTCCAAAGACAAAGGGACGTGTGATTCGTTAAGGGTGACCAGAAAGACTCCTATTCCATAGCCATATTAATTGGATACGCCATCAAAATATGAAGTTCATTTGTCATCCCCGACTTTCATCAACTGTTCGTTAGGAAACTGGAACTCTGTGTCTTCACCTCCCTCAACTGATTGGTCGGCCAAGAATTCTGCCACTGCTCTACCCTTGACTGACTTTTGGGTGACATATCTAAGATTGAATTCTGATAACAACAGCAACCATCGAGCAAACCTCCTTGTTAGTGCCGGCTTTTCAAATAGGTACTTCAACGGGTCCATCTGGGAGATGATATTCACTGTGAAAGACATCATATATTGCCTTAGTTTTTGGGAAGCACAAACCAAGGCCCAGCATGTCTTTTCTAGTGGTGTGTATCGTATTTCTGACCCCATCATCTTCTTGCTTAAGTAATAGATAGCCATTTTTATTCTAGTTTCACTTTCTTGTGCCAGCTTGCATCCCATAGCTGAGTCAGTCACTGACAAGTAGAGGATTAGTGGCCTATCAGGTTCAGGAAGAGCTAAAATAGGTGAATTTTATAGGTACTGTTGTATGGCATTAAAGGCATCTTAGCATTTATGATTCCATTCAAATTCGACTCGTTTCTTCAACAGATGAAAGAGTGGCTCACGGATAGTTGTGAATTTTGCAATGAACCGACTGATGAATTGTATCTGACCTAAAAAGCCCCTAACTTCTTGCTCAGTCCTTGGAGGAGGCATTTCCAAGATTGCTTTAATCTTTAAAGGGTGGACTTCAATACCTCGTTGAGTGATCATAAATCCAAGCATTTTTTCAGTAGTAACTCCGAAGGCACACTTCTGTGGGTTGGGTCGCATCTTGTACTTCCGAATCCTTTCAAAGAACTTTCGCAGTGCTACGATGTGGTCATCCCGGTCCTTGGACTTGACTATCATGTCATCCACATACACTTCAACCTCCTTATGTATCATGTCATGCAGTAAAGTAGTGGCAGCACTCTGATAGGTTGCCCCTGCATATTTTAAACCAAATGGTATTACACGATAACAATAGGCGCCGCAGGGCGTGGTGAACGTCGTCTTTTCTCTATCCTCGGGGTCCATCAAATTCTGGTTGTACCTAGAGAAGCCATTCATGAATGATAACAAGGCGTGTCCTGCTGTACTGTCTACCAAAACATTATTGTGTGGTAACAAAAAATCATCTTTCGAGCTAGCCTTGTTGAGATCTAGAAAATCCACGCAGACTCGGATACGACCATCCTTCTTTAAAACTAGCACAATGTTGGCTACCCACTTTGGGTACTCAGTTACCATTAAGAATCCAGCGTTGATCTGTTTGGCAACTTCTTCTTTGATCTTCAAAGCCCATTCTGGTCTGATCCGTCTCAATTTTTATTTGATCGATTTAGCATCAGGGTATAAGGGGATATGGTGTCGGACAATATCGGGGTCAATTCTGGGCATATCCTCGTAAGACCATGCAAATACATCCTTGAATTCTTTTAATAAGGTTATTAAGTGTTCACGTTAAACTAAGGATAAAGAATAACCGATTTGTACATTTTGTGGGTTAGTTTCATTACCCAATTTATTGATAAAGTTTTTTCAATTATTGGTTGGGCACGCATTTCTTCTTCTCTTTTTATTAAAAGTTTTATTTCTTCAGAGATATCCCCGTCGAATTCAAAATTGTCAGAAAGTGTATGAAATAAATCAAACAAAGCAAAGTAACCGAAAATTTCATTCATTTCATTAAAGGAAGATGGAATTACAAACTTAAAAGCATAAACAGAAGGAGGTGCACAAATAGGCGTGCTCTCAACCATAGACTCTGACTCGAACTTGGACTCAGAATAGACGATATGTACATCACAAGACTCTAAGGTCTAGTTCTTCACTTCCTTTGTAGTCGCACCAATAATGAGCTTGGTACAGTTGATTAGTGCCTTGAAGCCCATCATGAAATAGTCCGGGTCGGTTACGTGCAGTTATGCCATCTTTTCATTGAACAACACTCCCATGCCGGTTCCATCAAGCTTGTCTGCCCAATCTTCCTCTTGTATCTTCTTTCCTTCCTTTTCCCCTTTCACTGTTTCCTCTTCTTTCATTTTGGATAATTTATGGCCAAAGAAGATCTCTAGTCCTGGCAACTTCTGGTTAGTTTCTTCATCGATCCATGGCTCTAGGAAGCCACAGTATGGGAAGTCTTCTCCTTCTTTGACAAAATACCCATTGAGTGTTCCTAAATAGTTGGCCTTTCGTCCCCTTTTAGGCCCTTCCAGATCTTCTCCTGTCGGTTTGTATCTAAGACCGAAACTGCGAGAAGCCGGCAATACCTAGACAGGTTCGGGAATTCCTTGCTGCTTACGCCCTAGCCCCTTAGCCGGGAAGTAGGACATTTACCTCATCATTGTAATTGCTCTCGAGTTGATGTACATCTCTTCTTCATTCAATAGCATTTGCATAGCTTGCGCTTCGTCGAATTAGAAGCCACTTAGCGACACATCCCCTTCGACGTGCTGAACCTCCAAGAAGTCGAGCCTTCTCCTCTTGGGGATTGAATACTGTCTTCTCCATGGATAGTCAAAACTGCTCCATTCTTTATCAATTTTAGATTTTGGTGAAGAGTCGATGGTACTGCCTGGATGTTCAAGTCATGCAACCAAGGCCTGCCTAGCAACAGGTTGAAAGAGGCCGGTTCGTTGAGCACGTGGAACTCAACCGATGTCTCCATAGGCCCTACTGATAATGCGAATGATACCAAGCCTAATACATCCCTCCTTGTATTGTCGTAGGTCCGAACTCCTTGATTACTAGGTGTGAAATATTTGGGCTTTAGTCCCAAGAAAATTGCTGTTCTAAGCAGACAGACATTTAACGCCGACCCATTTTCAATAAGAGTCACCGGGACCCACTTTTCCAAGCATTTAACGATTATGTGCAGGGGTTTGCTATGATTCTTTCCTTCTACTGGCAGATTCTTATTACAAAGGAAAATGACTTTTGGCTCGACAGCCGGCAGAATGAGCCCAACGAGTTGCTCTGGGGTCACATCTATCGAAACACTAGCTTTGTTCAAGACCTTCAGCACAGCTTGTCTATGTTTATGTGAGGTCATTAATAAGCCCCAGATGCTGACATTGGCATGTGTCTTTTTTAGCTGCTTCAGCACAGCGTCATCCTCTTCTTGTTCTTTCTCTTTCCCTTTCTCGCTTGACTGCCCTTTTTCCAACTGAGCCAGCTTGAAATGCCTTCTACTCCTGGTTAGATGTTCCACACCATCCTCGGGATGCCACAATTCTGGTATTATATTTTCGGTCTGTCTTACTTCGTCTAAGCACAGAAGGCTTTCGAATGCCCATAGATCATCTAACTCACAGACCGTTACCCTTCCTCTCCTTTCCTCATCATTTTTGATAGCCCACGTATTGTCAACTTCTTCCCAGATGTCTTCTCTGATGTATTCCACGTGTTGTTCTCAAGCATACCAAAAGTCGACCCACTCAGCCCGATCTGATTTCAACATGACCTTTACTAACCAATGGGATTGCATCTCGTCGACATATATCTCCTCCTCAAAAAGTTAGAAAAGAGTAATACCATCAAGCACGTGGCCAAACCCATAAGGTCGTGCTGGATAATCCAGTGGCCAATCGTCTTCCTCATTGCGTTCCTCCTCTTCTTGATGGTAGGCTTGGATTATCATTCGATACCTTTCTCAGGCATTATCATTCGATACCTTTCTCAGGCATTATCATTCTACTCCTCCATCCTATCCCGACCATTTCTAGCCATAATAAATGAGCATGCTGTCTGATCCTCAGTAGCTAAAACACGAGGGCGTGGCAGACACGCTGAACAGATATACTGACTCGGATCTTCTGACCATTCCAGAGTTATGCAGTTTATCCCAGACTGCTTGGCATGGTTTGGCAGGGGGTTAGTCGTGATATTCGACTTCAATTCAGCAAACGGCGAGGGAATCACCATGTTATCGATGAGATCCTGGATCTCATGTCGGAGTCTCATACACTTATCAGTCAGATGTCCGTGGCCCTAGTGATAAGCACAATACTACGAAGCATTGTATCTCGAGGGGAGGGGATCTGGCACCGGCATGGGATCCAACAACTTGATGAGCCCTATCTCGACAAGTCAATTCAGGGCAGTGGTTAGTGAAATATTAAGGGGAGCGAAGACTCTCCTTGGTCGTTGTTGTGCCTGCTGACTATTGCTTGCCTGCTAACTTTGGTTTGATTGCTGGGTAGATAAAGAAGGGTTCACGAGGTTTACCTCGTTTGAACGTGACACGAGGTTAGTAATGGCAGACTGGTTCTGATTGTTTGCAGGGAAGGTCCTTCTCGATTTCTAGCTGGGTTCTGCTTTCTCAATTTTCCCAGATTAAATGGCGTCTTCGATCTGCACTCCAACGTCAAACAGCTGCTCAAAAGTGGAGAGCGGCTGTGTGATAAGGTAATGCTTAAGAGGGGACTGCAAGTTTTTCACCACCATTCTCACTTGTTCTTTCTCAGTGGGTCGGTTCGTCATCTTGGCAGCTTTACCTCTCCACCTGGTCAGGAAATCAACAAACGATTATCGATTCTCCTGACGAGTTTTTTCTAGCTCTCGAGTAATTACATCCAGCTAGACGTTGTAGCTATATTGACTGATAAAGGCCGTAACTATATCTTCCTAAGTTCTAGTTTTGGTCACCTCTAGGGTAAGAAACCACCTTTGTGCTGCTCCAGAAAGTGATCGATGGAACAATTGGGCCTTGAGCTGATCGTCAATCCCCATGGGGGAAAGAGTTCCAACATACATTCTCAAATGAATTCGGGGATCTCCGGTGCCATCGAACTTCTCCATCTCCGGCATTTTGAATTTTTTGGGTAGTTTGGCATCTGGGAATAAACACAAACCGCCCACATCCAGCATATACTCTTCTACACCTTTGGCCTTTCTCAACACCTTCTCCATTCTATCAATCTTCTCTGCCATCGCGGATTCCCTAGACTGGGCTGTGTTCTCTTCTTCTACCAGGATATGTCGGGGAACCCGGGGTGGTGCGATAACTTGCGGTGCCTCCTGTCCTTGGTTATCGTCCCAGAAGTCTTCACCATTCTCCTTTGTATCTTTCGACTGTCCATTCACGCCGAGCAGACGAGCCTGAATTGCCCAAATTTGCGCTTGACATTGATTTTGAGCTTGGGTCTGCTGCTCCACAGCTCTCTGTATCTCAGTAATAGCTCTCATCAGAGCTGTCAAGTTCACCTCATTCTCTGCCATTTCAGCTGACTATTCAGATATTCTATAAAGTCTGCCTGATCCTGATCTTGCTCAGACACGTGTCGGCTGTAATCTTCCCACGGCTCCTAGGTATTCGTACCTAGAGCTCTGATACCATTTGTAGCGCCCCTGTCCCGTTTTAATATAATTTTAATATATTTTTAGAAACCAACTCAAAATAAAAACC